>NW_023612128.1:0-74019 GCF_013339725.1 Rhipicephalus microplus | reverse complement strand
CGCGAAACCGCTCGTGCTCGCCTTCTGACCTCCCAAGCAAACCAACGGCGTCGGTACGACCAACGACACCGCGATGTGCACTTTTCGCCCGGTTCGTTGGTTCTGCTGTGGTCTCCGACCAGGCACGTTGGCCTGTCTGACAAGCTGCTCTCTCGGTACACAGGGCCCTACAGAGTGCTTCGTGAGGTGACTCCCGTCACTTATGAAATCACTCCTGCTGCCTCGCCGTCTTCATCCACCCCTAGGGCCACCGACATCGTACACGTCGCACGCCTGAAGCAGTACCACTCGCCCAATGATCTTGACATCTAGATGCGCCGAGACGGCGCCTTTGCCGACGGGGGTTATGCTACCTGCAGGCTGCCACAAACCATAGTGCGAATGCGCGTGTGCGCCCGACGAGGAAGATGAGGCTCGCTGGCTGCTCGAGCTCGGAGCCAGACTGGCCAGTGCTGCAACCGCTCTTGCAAATATATTTTTCGAATATATTCGCAATACTTTGTCTCGTTACTCACGTAACAATATATATATATATATATATATATATATAAGGAAAATCATCAAAGCTGCAATGTCGGCAAATATTCACTATGTTGTAACATAGCCTCGTAACGGTTTCATTCTCCCGTAGGAACATAATTGAGTAATTACTGTTGTGATGGAAAACTACACCTTACTTGTTTGTTTCCACAGCGTGCAGCCAAGAGTGATTCATTTCAAAAGTGGAGGAGGGGGGCTTAGCCCCCTCAGTGGGGTTTTACAGCCCCCTTGCCCCCCTCGGCTGGTACGCCTGTGACATCGCTACACAGGCGCAGTGTAAGAGTTTCTTCTCTTTTGGGGGGTGTGTGTTTTCGCGCTCCTAATTTCTATCTGTAGCCTACACTGCACCAACTAGCCAAAAAAGGTATGGATGAACCACCCACTCATTGCGTACCTCACATAATTCACGATATGTGTCATTTCACTATTTTTTCAGCATTTTTACGTGGTTTAAGAAAAAACTATTCCCCACATGACATTTTTAAAGCCATTTCTTTACGAAGCCCCTTCAAACAGTGATGTGGCTTCATAGTAGAACGCCTGCTTGCGGCGCGGAGAACCTGGATTTGATTCTCACTCTGATCAAAATTTTTATTGCTTTCTAAGTATGTATCTAAAATTTTCACTCCCAGACATTCATAATTCTTCGTTCACAACAAATGACGCCACCGCCACCACCGACGCCGACAACGTATTTTCTATAAAAATAGCTGTTAATGCTATGCGGTAAAGAAATAATAAATGCTTTCATGATATCAGTCAGACAGGGTGCCATAAACAAGTGCACTGAATGGTAGTAATTTCGACTATCGCAAACTTTTTGTAAGCAATGTTTGCGTCATGTTGTATTACGTCATTCTACTAAAGCTTTTATGGTAATAGGCGTCACTGTCCTAGAATATTCAATCTTGTTTAAGGTCGCCTTCCTCAAGGCGACATCGATGGCTTCTTTTTTGTTTTTATCTACTCGCACTCGAACTGTGGCAGTTGACTTATTCACCATATTTTAAGCAGACAGCTCTATTTTGCATATCCGCGCTTATTTCGTGAGTGTGATCTCTCGATGACTGGACAGGTAGAATTAGATATTGCCACAAAACTGACGTTATAAGATGCAGCGATTTGTCCGTGTTGCATGAAGAGTTATTTATTGAATATAAAAACGACGTCCATCTCTGACGTCACGCTGATTTAGGAATTTTGAGCATCTGTCATCGCGCGTCGTTTTTCGTGTCGAGTGCGTTAGGAGATTGCCTTTTCATAGGGGCCAGTTATTCGCATAGAGTTTTCGACTGGACAAGGCACAACATGTACTTTTCGAAGCCACCTAGAAGAGAATGATATATGCTCCGATTTGACAACTGGTGACGATACCGTGTTGAAAAAACGTGAATTAGTTTTATGACTGTTTAGTTCTGAGAGTTCCCGCTTTCAACACAATGATAATCGCAAGGTAATTTTTTCCGAAGGGACTTTTTTCTTCTTTTTCCTACAACCAAATGAAACTAACACAGCCGTAGGTCAACAAAAACAACGTTGTGTATCAATTGGTGTCTTTTTTCACTGTGAAAGAAAAGGGGCGGTTGTGGTGTTTGGAGGGCTAGGAAGGTAGCCTTAAGTCAACCTAATTTACCCTCATTATGAAAAAAATGAGGTTGCATTCTACAGCAAAACAAGTGTGTAAAACTTCCTAACATTTGACCCATTTACGGCTTTCTTAATAGAATATTACCCTAATAAAGCAATAATATAGCTATTGCCTGACAAAATGCTCATATGAGGTGAGTAAAGTTAAATCCCTGCAATTTTTCACTGAAGCCGATCGAAGGCATAGACAGCACAGCAATTTTGCAAAGAAAGCTGCGTTTCAATGATCAAAGAGCCGCTGGACTAAAATCTGCCATTATGAAGCATGATTTCATAAAACAGCTTCACTTCATGTAAGGTGATATCAGGCTGTTTATACTTCCGGTGATGTCTCAGTATTCTTCACCCTGCTTACTGGAGTAACATCTTGCTCAGGAAAACACAAAAACAATAATATTCACATCTAGGCTGTTACCGGCCTAAATCACGTGATGATTATGAGGTGCGCCATAAGAAAATATTCAAGAAATTTCTGTCAACTGGTGTTCTTTAATGCGCACTGACATGACGATGGGACGCTAGCGTTCCCCTCGCCGAAACTGCGACGAACACGGCCATCATCGAACACGCGACGTACGTGTCAGCTATCGCTGACACCGCGAGGCCCAATGGCTAACTCCACCACAACGCACCGCAATGGCTAACAAAGATACCAATTGAAAGGGGCGTTACTGTTTCAACTACGGATGTCAGCATGCCGAGAGATGGTCTGGTGCACCAAATGTGAGAGTGTGAGAGGTTATCCGTGGCTTGCGGCAAAATAACCGAGCTTTAGATATGCGTCACTATCCAGCGCAGAAAAAACAATTCACGCTCGTAGACATCCCAACAGAGGCCATCTCAGCTTCATGGAAGGGAAGGTTGATCTACCACGATCATGAAGATAAACACATCGACCATTTCTGAAGAATCCTTACGAAAATTGCCTGGCACAACCACATTTATGAAGGCAAAATTGCTACGGTCGTGTGGTGAACCTTAGCTCCCGTAATGTTGATTACATAAAATTGGGATTGAATCTTCTACTACTCAAAACAAACAAACAAAAAAAAAAACCAAAGGCAACTTGGAAAAGCGTTACACAATATAAAGCGTCGTGCATCACTGTATAATGCTGAAGTTAGCTTTAGTTCACAACAACAGAGAAGTCTTGGAGAAATTAGGACCATTTCAGGGCGTTAAAAGAAACTACAAACACATTCCCTGAAGGATGAAGTGCTGAGACAAAAATTGAGGTACCCTTAAGGTTCCCTTTTCAGAGTTGAACACGATAGTGAGATCCGGCCCCTAATACATCCTTCAACCGCTAAGTGCTTATGTTTATGTTTTATGTTTTGTTATGTTTGTCACATACACACGCACACACACAAACATGCACACAGTAGATTGGACCACCGCCGAATGAGCTCGTTTTCGTCGTGACACATGTCGAACAAAATGTGTTAGAGGGGCTTTGAAGTACGGTTCAAGTAATCATAGAATGAATTTACTAGAAGAGCTTATTGTCTCACGAATACAATGCTACAAAAATTTTGAAGATCCGTCCAGTGCGAGTGGAGTTACAAACGTTTGTCGCATGCTGCAATTGCATTATCTCATCTCTAGTCCCGACGAAAGCGCTGGGAGCTAAGCAGGGAGGGGTGGCAGGGCAAAGGAACTACTGCGCCTCGTAACCTTGAGCACTTTTTTTTTGAATGCGCGGCTTTTTCAGTGCGATCGCGCGCGCCCGCGTGGACAAGTAGTGGCCTCCCATGGCTATCTCGGTAACTTGATTTTTCGGTCACGCACAGACGATTTTTCGCTCGCAACCAACGGGGCCGACGCCGGCGGCGGCTTTTTTTTGTGGCACGAGCTCTTTGCCGCTATCGCGCTAAAAGGCGTTGCCTAAAGTACAACGCATGAAGCTTAATTGCGGCAACTTCCGCTTTGTTCATTTAAAGTACATGGAAAGTTTTCGACAATTAGCACAGGCACCAGAGAACCCTATTGCAAAAACCAGCGCCCCTGGGTGTCAGAGTCCAGTGACATGCCGTTTTATGGGCCCAGTCTCGCGCTGTGTACTGAAAACCGTGGAGCAGCATGTTACTGGGAGGAGCTGGGTATACACCGCAAGACGTCCTGACAGCGTTAAAACGGGGGTGCCTGTTCATCGTACATAAACATATAAGTAAACGAAGTGATAACGAGCGCATCGATGCATTAGAAAATAACAAGAACTACACAAAGAAACGTTTTCACAGAGGATTTTTGCTCACCAACTTGCCATCCGAGTAATCTGACCACTACATAACGCCAGAAGAAGCCTACGTGTTTGTAAAATAATTATTTATCCAACAAACTTGCTGCCTAGCTTCATGTTTACAAGTCGCGAAGTCGAGTTACACGTGATTATCATTTTCAAATAACAATTGCATCTTTATTCGACACTAACGAACGGCTGCCGGTCACCGATTGACATGCGCATATTGGCAAGAGCACACAATTTTTTTGAGGAATTCGCATATCAACTCCGAAAAATATCAAATGGACTGTAGGAGCAGCCACAAATTGCCGGTTCTTACTGACGATTTTTTTTCTTTGATAGCCATTTCTCGCTCTTGTTACTTGTCAACATGTAGAGAGGTCTTAAGATAACTGGTTCGATACATATGTGCGCACACGATTAAATGAGGAGTAGTGTTCTCGCCCAATCGAAGACATGACAATATGAAGGGGGCGTGCCAGGTGCAGATTAGCAGTTATATCGATACCAACAACAAAAAATCACCCAATAAAATACTAATACAATTCGTTGAAAAACTATGCAAGGATGTTAAGTCACTAATGCGTATAAAATTACCAACTGGGAATTGCGTGTTTTTATATACGAGTCAGAGAAGTACCTGCTAGTACAGCTAGCAGCTTTCAGAGAGAGCCTGCTTCCATAAAAACGAGACGCATCGATCGTCATTGCTCGTGTTACGGGCAGCGCACAGAGTGAAAAACGATTGATTTAGGTCGGCGTATGTCACAACTATTTATTTTAGTCATTTTTAAAGTTGATAATTGCATGTAGGTAAAGCAAGAAGCACGTGTAACATGTACAACAACACGTCTGGCACGATAGGCTTAATTTTCGCTGGGAAGAGGCACTGGTTAGGACCGCTCTTGATGGAGCTGAGGTGTGATGTTTGAAATTCCTGCATTTCAGCTTCTGAACATTTCTTAGCTATTGCCTGAACTGTTCCTGGAGTGGGTGGGAGGACAATATTGCCAGTCATACATTTCCGGTGTGGCGATCTCGAATGAAAGATGTTTCTGTCACCTCCACTGGAAAAGCTTGTGAAGCAATAAGCGATAGAGAGAGCTCATTCACGTTTCGTCAACTTTGCGGGGTAAAAAATATGCTGCTTCTCTTTTGATTGGCGCCTAGCTCAAGGTTTTAAACAATGTAACAGAATCGTTACATCAATACATCACTGATGCGAAATGAGTATACGCGGGAGACATGAAAAAAAAAGTGCAATAATTGCTGCGAAACGCACTTGCACCGCAAACATTAACGTTGTTATCAATATTGCGTGCATAACAAAAATTAATCATGCTAGTAAACAAGATATTCTACGATGGCTGCTTTATGATTTATACACATTTTGCTTCTCATACCATAAGAAAAAAGTTACATAATATAGGGCAATTATTTCACAAATCCCACATCATGAATGTCTTAAACATATTACCTATCTCTGCTTAGTGACAAATTGTGAGGCATGCTCGGGACATGTTAGCGTAGCCGTACAATCTAATTAAGCGTTTTATATTCCATGACAGTGAAATATACTGCTGCACACGCTACATAAACGTGCAAGCGGCTGTCACAGAAACAGCACTATGCTCCAGTATCACTATGCTCCAGGCGTCAGCATCACAGCGGTGAATCCAGCACTGCTGCGAGTGTGACTCAGCTACTTTCCAGTGCGCTCACCGAAGTGCCAGCAAATTCCAGCGTTTACGAGTGTCAACAGCGTGTACCCGTGCCACAAAGACCTACCGGTATCACGCTGGGGACGCTGGTTTTCGCAAAAGCATAGGCGTACACACAATAACATTAGCCAGAGACTACTCTTCGTCTTCACCAATTTGCTTTGTTGGTGTCCAGGTGGTTTTTTCGATCACCCTAGGTGCCTCATTTTAAATTTAGGAGAAGGAAGAACAGATGTACTAGAGAATAAGAGGCAATGGAAAGCAACAACTTGTGCTAGTTGATATTGCTGTGCATGTTTCTCAGTTTTTCATGGCCACGAAGTCCTCTTCGTGGTTTAGGAGAGCAATGACGGGAATCACTTTGAAAAGTAAACAAATAAACCAATTCAGCGCGCAAATAAATGCGATGAAAAGTTGGACAAGCGTTTCTTTATAGGGGTGAATAGGTTACGCGCCTCTTAGCTCGTAGCCGAAAATCGCATCTCGAGGCTCAAAGAGCCCGAAAAACAAGGCCAGCTTTAGTACATACGGCAAACAACGCTCAATGATTCAGTAGCAAAAAGTTGTAAAAAAGCTATAGTAAGGAATGAAACATTCGTGGAAAACATTCGCAGCCTTATCATTTCTTACTAGCTTGCAACGGCCCCCGATTGTTTCTTTGCTGTATATTAATGCCTTGCCCTCGGGATATTTCCGCATTTTGTCGTTAGCACGCATTGCCAATTCACCCGTAGCTCAGTTGTTCTGTTCTGTTTGTCATATTGTGATTGTTCTCAATGCATGTTACTTCTGTGTGAAACATTGTTGTTCTTCTGTTTTTATGTAAAAGCTGATACGACCACATTAAGGCGAGTTGGCGGAAGGAAGGCGAACGCACGGCTTATGTATAACTTAGTTTGTCTTGTTCTCAAGAAAGCTTGTATGCAAAGAATGACACTCTCTCCTTGATTAAGCATGACCAAGAAAATACGTCTTTAAGTAAAATATAGTGTCAGACGTATACTGCTGCAGCGTTTGGCACCCACGCGGAACTATATATCACCACTCCTGTATCTGATTGATTATGCCATTGTAATTGAATGTTAAATAATGGCATGTGCAACTTACCCGCTTTTCGAGCACGTGTCTCATCACACGCAAGGCACAGAGAAATACATGCTAATAATATGGAATAATAGTTTTTGACTCCTGGTACAGCGTGAAGACTTGCCTTGATAGAAATGAGGGAGAAGAATAAAGGGGTACCTACTTTTTAAATGAAAATTCAAAATGTTGGTTACGGTTCTTGTTGAATCATTAGGTCAATGTACCGACAATGTTGTTTTCTTTTTATTCTTAAGTAGAAGCGGTACCTGCTACAATAACCAAAGCTTGAAACGATACTTTAGTCGACTCGTAGAATACGATGGCGATGTCCTGAAGCGGTGCCTGTGTTAGATCAGTTCGTAATTTTTCAAAAGTTTCCCCTGTCTAACAGTTTTTATTACTTGTTTGTGCTTCGTACTCACAACGTGATGACCTCGAGGTCCCCGCCCACCCGTAAAAGCACGTCAAACGGTCTTCTAGACGCCCTGTGCCTTACCCGCCACGACACGGAACATCGCCGCCAGATGCACTCGACGCCGCATTATGGCAGTGGCGGCAACTACTACTCCTGGAACCTCTGTAGAAAGAACTACAGACCATGGCTCTGTGAACAAGAGACTACGGGACGAACCAGACAGCTCCGATCCTTCAGATGAAAACGCAGAGGATAGGGACCAGGCATCCTTTACAGTTGTATGCTACAAGAAAAAAAGAGGTACTGGTGTCCCTGTTGTCTTCAGGCCTACCACGGAAAGAGGAAACCTATGGGAAGTCAACCCTAACATTTTCGCATCAGCCGTTGTAACTTCGGCTCAAGAGAAAGATTTTAACCATCGCCTAAACAAAGACGGAAGCCTGATGGTCACAGTGTCGACTCTGCCGGCCGCCAACCGTCTACTAACGGTAAGCGAATTAGCAGGCGTACCAGTGGAAGCCCGAGTCCCATACTCTTACACAGCGAACTATGGGAAAGTACAACATGTCCCTCTGAGTTACTCAAATGAAGACTTACAAGACTATCTGCATGATCAGGGCGTCGTGTCAGCAACACGACTCACCACCTACACACGCGAAGATGGCAGCAAGGTGAAAGAGGTACGTCGTCGATCCGTTATTTTGCAATTCGCCAAAGATTCACCATTACCTAATGAGTTACGCTTGGGTTCTGTAGCCACCCGGTGGCCGAGTACGTCGGGGCAGCTACACAGTGTTATAAATGCCAGAGGCATGGTCATATATCGAGACATTGCAATGGCCCGGTGCGATGCAAAGTCTGTGCTGGTCCTCATTCGCAAAAAGAGTGTACCTTAAGAGCACAACCTAAAAGTGCTAACTGTGGTGGTCCCCACCCTGCTTTGTATGGAGGGTGCGTTAAAAAGAAAGTTGCTACACTTACACGCTTGTCGGAGCAAGCACGAGGGAAACCACCAATAATCCAGCACCTAATCCAGAAGTTGTATTCACGAAATTAAAAGACTTCTTCCAAAAAAGATCATCACAAAGTCGTAAGGCAAATGGTGACACGTACGCTGATGTGACGAAAAAGAAACGTGGGAATCCGACTGGTACATCGCGTCTTTCAAAAGCACCACAAAGCGTCTCACAAGATTCATCGGTCGAGAACAGTCGTCACCATTCTCAGCCACTGCAACACGACAAGGGGGATCTGCAAGCGAAGGGCAACAACGCCGAAACACTGACCAAGATTATGCACGCTTACTAATTCCAATGTTGTTTGCAGCTCGCAAAGCCCTCGTCCGCGCAAATCCTTCGTCAAAAAATATAATACTCAGAGGTAGAAGCCATTCTTACAACGGAGCCGTTGGTGTCGACGTCTTACGCTCCACAGGGGCGTTCTCCCTCGCACTAGTAATCATGGCTTCCCCAACGACATATTTACCTGAACTGACCATTCACAGAATCTTCAGCACATGCACCATATTCCAATGGACGCTCGCGGCCTTCGCTTGAAGCTCTCAGACTTCCGGCGACTGTTGCGAGAATACCGATTCCCATTCATCGTCATTTCTGAGTCACGCGTCTACCCAAATTTTAGAATGAACGGATACTAATTTCATCACTCAAAGCGACCTGACGATATCAGCAGATTACGCATCGGCTTTCGTAAAGACATTCCAGCTTCTGCGATCCGCATCGCGCCCCACTGCGACAACAAATGTGTGTGCCATAACGATAATAGGTAAACAGGAATACACTCTCATCGGAGCATACCTGGAATCAGACAGGCCTTTCGACGCTTCAAGGCTAGAAAACTTGATTTCAAGGAAACCTTCCCTACACATCATTTGTGTTGACTTTAATACCCAAAATGAAATTTGGGGCAGCTCACAGACTTGTTCTCGAGGAGCTAAGCTTGCAGAGTTGCTCTCAAAACATTCAATTGAACCTCTAAATTACGGAAGCATCACCTTCCTACAAGGCACCACGTCGACCAGCAGCGTCGACGTGACCTTCGTAAGAAGTTCAGTCGCTCGCAACTTTGACTGATGCACCACCTTGGAAACGCGTGGGAGTGATCACTACCCAATCATGATATCAGCTGCTGGTGTAAATATGACATCAAAGAAAACCGTCATGAGATCGGCAGATTGGAAGGCGTGGAAAGCTGCAGTAGGAAAGAGAACCACTGCCGCTAAAAAGGATGATGAATTACTCGCTACAATGGTTCTTTGCCTAAAAGAATTCACACACGTTTCAACTAAAAACGACAGATTTACGTCAAATCACGAGGAATCTGGAAGACTGTGTGCTATTCGCAGGCGAGCTGAATGAAAAGTTCTGCGCGCAAAGAGTTTAGAAGACCTCCCAGCTTGTCGACGGACACAGCGTCATATACGGCGCTACCTGAATAAACGTAGCTAGCAAAAATGGCGTGACTTTTGCGCAACACTAGATGTTCGCCAACCTGTGTCCAAAATCTTGGGGGTTTTTAGACGCATGTGCATGCCACTCCAGCAGCTTCACCCTTTCGCCGCACTCTCACTGCACGAACAAAAATCCCTCAAAGAGCCCTCAGAAGGATACTGCGCACTACTATCAGCAAACTCAACGCTTTGGACCGCATCGGCAGGTAACCAGCCTGGCAACTCACGGGTGGCATTGCCAGCACTAGACATACCTTTTACAATTGAGAAACACAACACTGCTATCGGTGAGTCAAACAGGCGCACATCACCTGGCCATGACGAAGTATAACCTATGAAGCCATTGCAAAGCTAGCCCATGCGTCCCGCCTCCGACTCCTAGAATAATATAATTCCTCGTGGATGTCTAAAGTGGTCCCCGCTGAGTGGAAGCTGGCGACAATAGGGCCTATTTTGAAACCTGGTAAGCAGCCAACAAGCTACACCTCTTTCCTGCCTGTCGCCCTACTGAGTTGCGTTGGCAAACTCATGGAGCGAATGATTCACAAACGATTGACCTGGTTTTTAGAAAGCCGCAACCAGTTTCCGAAAGAAATGCATGGGTTCCGCCACGGCAGGTCGGCTATCGACAATGTCATCGCGCTATTCTCTTTCCTTGAAAAAGACCTCTCGGCAGGTCAAATCCCGACAACCGCATTCCTCGACATCAAGGCAGCTTTCGATTCAGGCTTTCACCATGCCATTCTCGCAACTATGGAAGATCTTGGCCTAGGAGGGAATCTATACAAATAGAATGGGAACTCTCTAGAAGAGCGGAAAATATACATAAGCACTCCAAATGGTCCCACACAGTTCTTTACAGTAGAGAAGGGTGTACCCCAGGGTGCCGTGCTCAGCCCGCTCCTTTTCAACCTTATCCTGATACACTTAACGCAATCACTCCCCCGAGGAGTACACATCACAATTTATGCGGATGACATCTGCATATAGAGCGCTTCAAGGTCACGTTACATCCCAAAACAGCGACTTCAAAAAACTTTACAGAACATCTCCACATACCTAGCGTCCCGAGGCATTCCCCTTTCACCAGAAAAGAGCACAGCCATTGCTTTCCCGAAAAAGAATATGAGCAAGTATACGCTACTCCTCGGTGGACGGCTGCTGACCTATGTACGGTCTAAAAGATTCCTGGGAATTGTCATCGACAGAAATCTTTTCTGGTCTCCTCAGGTGAAGAAACTTCGAGCTAAAATTGTAGCAGCCACTCAAATCTTCAATTTCATGGCTGGAACACGATGGGGATGTAGTTGCCACTCAATGGTACTGCTTCAGAAAGCATCCATTGAGGAAACATTACGCTATTGTCTACCGGTGCTTCACCGATTATCCCCAGCAAATAAGAGAATTTTGAAAGCCACACGCAACGGCTGCCTACGAATATGTCTAGGGCTGCCGAAGAGCTCATTTCCTCCCTGGACACTTTCGCCCTCTAATATATAAAGGCTGTACCTGGCATCATTGGGGCAATGAGATGAATGTCACAGGCTGCGCTGATGCAGACTACTATCCTCTTCTTAGCCGATAACTATGCTCAGCACTCGCACATTTACACCGACGCCTCAACCACTCAGGAGACTTCCGCTTATGAACTTTATATCCCTTCTACGAGACAAATGCTATCCTGTCGACTGCAACGGAAGACATCCTCAATAGCAGCAGAACTTCATGGCATCAAAGAAGCTGTTCTTTACATCTTGCGCCAAACTCCGGACCGATGGATAATGTTCAGCGACTCCAAAGGAGCATTACAAATATTGTTCAACCTCCTATTGAAAACTAATTGTCACCCCATTTCGTTCAACATAGCATACCTACATATGTCACCTGGCTGTGACCGCAGGGAACTCTATCACATTTCAGGAAATACCGGCTCATTGTGGAATTTCTCCCAACGAAAAAGCAGACGAAGCAGCACACAAGGGACTTCGACACCACAATTACAGACGAACTAATTTCACTAAATTAGATGCAGCTCAGATAGCCAAAAGACTTGCGATTGAAGAAAATAAGAGACGCTGGAACCTTCCGATACATCATTATGCCTTCCTTCACTTAATCGACCCCTATCTGAGAACAAGACTCTCATTCGAAATTCCTCGCCATCTGGAAGCGCTATACCATCGCTTACGTCTAAACAGTGCCTATGTTGACAGCCTACGGTACCGCTTCGGTCAGTCAGCGAGTCCGTACTGCAACAACTGTGGCTCCATCGAATCTGTGGAACATATATTGTTTCAGTGTAGAGCGTATGCTGAGAAGCGTGCATTTTATGAACATTTCATGCATTCTAAAACCGAGAGAACTTTCTGCCTTGACTGGGTATTGGAACTTTTAGCCTGCCCCACTTTACAGAGGCGTACTATGAAACTTTTGTTTGCATACTTGGACAGCATGGGTCAGCTAGACAAGCTGTAGTGGCAGCTTGACCCCACGAAAAAACTATTAACGCACGTCTCATTCAATGATCAAAGAGGTGGCCTTTTCCTTTATTTATTTTTATTCTAGCATCTATATTCATATTTTGTCTTTTCTCTCTCTCTTCTTTTTTGTACTTTCAATCCTCAATCCCCTTCCCCACACTGAGTAGCAAGTCAGCGAATTTTACATGTCAGCTAAATTCTCTGCATTTCAATAAAGAGTTCTTTCTCTCTCTTTTCGTATAACTTAGGACATTGCAATTGTCAATGAAAATCAAAACCACAGTGACAGTGTTTCTATAGGCGTGCACACTATAGAATAATTTGAGCATTTTGTTTCGGAACGAAAAACAGAAGTCAGCAGCATAGTACATGGAAGACTTCAAGATATACTTTGGAAGCAGAGGATCTATCACAACCGCATTGTGCAACAAATCAATTACCTCTGTGAAGTGTCCAGAAGGTCACTGCCTCCAAGACAATCACGTGGTCCTGGTCATCAGCAGTGTTCCTAAGATCAGCTGACAAGCCACGCTTCACCAATTTAGGAACTAAAGACAGAAGAAAGTTCAACGCACTATCATACAATCTTAGGTGGCCACTGCCATTCCATCAAGAAGCTACAGGACCTGCGAAAGCCCTAGCCACCACACAAGGCAATGACACCATCCTTGCTGGTACCTACAACCCGAGAGACGATAAAGCTTGTTGTTTCGGAAAAACCAAGACGTAGCGCAGCTACGACAACATGACATTGCCAGGTGAAGCATCAATCATGACGTACCTTTGACCTCTGCGTCGCGTATTGGTTAATATAGAATCACCATTGCGTCAGCAACAAACGCTTTTCACTGATTGAATACCGGCCTGCTGACACTTAATTAGACTGATTTGTTAACAGAGTAGTGATAGGAAACGTAATAATATAATACGCGAGGTTTTACATTCTGAAAACAATATATGAGAGATGCCACAGTAGAAGAATCCGGAAATTGTGACCAACTGGTGTTCTGTAACATGCACTGACACCACAAAGTATATGGGCCTCTACCATTTCGCTGCATCGAAATGTTACTGTTGCGTTAGGGGTTAAACCCGTGACTTTAGGTCAGCAGACGAGCACCCTAGCCACTGATCCATTGAGGCGGACAGCAGTGATGGGAAACAGAACTTACTTTTCCATATGTTTTATCTCAACCACGCTTCACCGGGCGTCCCCTTGCACTTTGCATAGGCAAAGTTTGCAAGGCGCACAATCGTTCACTTTCATCATCAACATCAGTGGTGGCCATCATTTGTTTTATTGTTATCGTAAACTTTTCTATACAGTTAGCTTTTACTGGGCGGCTAGTTATGACTTGCCTGATCTTTCCTATGGGTGCCATTTGAGCATACGCTTACTTCTAAACTCAATGGTGGGATGAAAAACGCGAATGATTTGTTACCCCGTTAGCTTGCATTATCACGCTCTCCAGCACTACACTGGCGCCTAAATGGGGCTACTTAATCTCTCTTTATCGCACGCCCAAATCCCAAAATCACTTTCATGCACAAAATGTGTGCAATAGTAGTCTGTCAGTTTCATACAGCCACCTATACCTTGAAGGAAAACGAAACAAGACATTCCATTACGGCGCATTATCTTATTAGGGCGCACTCAGGCATCATAAAGCTAAGCAAACTGACAAAAAAGAAGTACTGAAGTAAAACACTGGCAAACAGCTTAACTTATACAGTCATCCCACTTAGTTTATTCCACGAGCACCCGCTAGAGTGCAACACTCCGTGTATGAAGCAGTGAGGTGGTCCTAGAAATTGGGAATTAAGGCTGGCTAATTAGTGATGTAGGAGCTCTGGTTGCACTCTAGAAGGTGAGCGTCACACAGCGAGTGATAATGAACTTGACATTAGGTTCTTGAGCCAGATTGGTGTGAACTGTTGTGCTATAGTACATGGCCTGAATAGAGTGACTGGGAGTCACGCTCTTGCATTAAGAAAGCCATCAGAAACTATCAGAACCACAAAAGTAAAAGGAAACACTGATTAACTTGCATCTATAGTTCAATAAAACCAACAGATTTTGTCATAACATTATACAAGGAACTTACAAAAGGTTGTGCGTTACAATACTTTTAATAATAATAATAATAATAATAATAATAATAATAATAATAATAATAATAATAATAATAATAATAATAATAGTATAATAATAATAATAATAATAATAATTAAATAATAAAATAATATAAAAAGATTATTATTATTATTATTATTATTATTATTATTATTATTATTATTATTATTATAACAGTAATATCTACTTTACCACGCTCTAAGCTAAGAAAAATATTATTTTTCATTGTTCCCAAACACCAAATTCTAAATGTTATGAGCTAAATAGTTGTTACTGCCTATCGCTGCTGCGTTTAATACAACAGAAAGTCTTTTTAGCGTCCTAAACTGGGTAAATCAGCCAACCTTGGACTTTTATAATGTGATTAGTCCAGAATAGCCTAGAACAGCACCTTGGGAAGCTTAGTTTTCTAGCACACACTGAAGACTACAAAGAGTGGGCAGGTTTCTATGTCTATAATAAATTTCGGACGTTTTTGCTTTTTATTTAACACTGAGGCATTATACTAAATCCATCCAGTAAGCAAGACAAAGCGGTCGTTAAAGATGTAAGATAGCAGAATTATAACTCAGTTTGCATCAAATGTGATTGCGTAAAGAGCATAGATAACGATTTTGGTCTTTGTAGCATGCAGCAGACGCCAGATGATAAGCTGAATCAACACAATCGCGAATGTGTGCTTGCAAACGAGCACTTCCTTGAAAACTACCCTTTCGTATCACATAACGCAGACGTACTCTTCCTTCCATGCACACAAAAGAAAGCGCTGAGCGCTTGGCGCTTTGACAAATGGACACTAAGGCAGACTGCCACAACATGCCAGAACATTAGTTGTGAGCCGGCATATCATCGTCTTGTGCCTTAGTGTTTCTTGGTTTGGGGCAAGCGCCATGTTGAATTTTGGGAAAGTAAAACAGGTCTTCATTGTCATGCTTTGACACCGGATACTAAAACGCCAGCGGCATTCGCGTATGTGGGGTCTTGGTGTTAATAATTCAGTTTTTATTGGCGAAATTGGTCAGCAGGCAAATAGCCAAGTAGCCAAAAAGTTTTTTGCTGCCTCTACCAGCCTGTAAAATAGTCAAAATGACATAAAGTAGCAAAACCTAGCAATATTAATCATTATATGTCTATCTCCTATTTAAACAGAGTTGAGAGATGGGTCGTCTATCCGTCTATCCGCCCGTAAGTCCGTCCGTGCGTCTGTGCAACCGTCTTTGAGTCTATCTGTCCGTCCGTCTGTCTGTCTGTCCGTCCAATTGTGGGTACGTCGGCGCTTTTCTCCGTCCATCTGTCTGTCCGTCCGTGTTTTTGTCCATCAATCCGTCCGTCTGTTCAGTGCATCCGTTCATGCGTCTGTCCTTCTGTATGTTTGTCTGTGATTCCGTCCATCCTTGCGTCGGTCCATGCGCCCATCAGTCCGTCCCTGCACCTGTCCGTCTGTCTGTCTCTCTCCACCTGTCTGTCACTGACATTAGCGCTACCTGTTGAGCGAGTCATACAAGTAGGTGGTTACAAACCGGTGTCAAAGAGACATGTATGGACAGACCCACGGCTTTAGGAGCTTCACCCCTAGCTATTGCGGTGCTAATCCTTAATAGTTAAGTGCTTTCATTTAAGCCCATCTCTTGGAAGAGGAGGGAAGGCACTGCAGTCGCACCGGGAAGGAAAAAAGGTAGGCGGCAAACCAAATATAGCATTACTGCTGATATTGCCTGCGCAGTCATTTAAAGGCAATGCCGTTGACTAAACTTAACTACGGCCGGACTATAGGAACGTGCCGCTCCAACAGCCCGGTCATGGCTTAACATTGTCGGCGCGGCAGTTCGGGAGGAATGAGCAGGCAAAGAAAAGCATGAACGCACACAAAATATAATAACGAAAATTTAGAGCGGTTGGATCTTGCAAAATTGACCACTTGATATATATATATATATATATATATATATATATATATATATATATATATATATATATATATATATATATATATATAAGGTGATATACTTTGGAACGCCACACTAAGGATGCTACGAGGTGTCTACCGTTGTTGGCTGGCGTCGGCTTTAATAATACTGGGAACGAGTATGAAGAGAGTGACTGCTAGCTTCACCATACTACGAGCCACTAGCCTTTGACCTCGCCTTTTTTCTCCGTGATGTGTGATGACCCAAAGATCGCATCATACGCATGCGGGCCTGGCACTGGCGCTGCCGCTGGCTTTGCTGGTCGTGCAGCGGATGTCGGCGTTTTGCTTGGTTTGCATTGTCTGCAATGCACAGTCTGGCGTGCGTAGCACTCCGGTGCTGACAGCTTCTGTGGCAATGTGTAACGATTGTAAGATTGCTACAACCGCAGGTAGCGAAAACTTCAAATATAGTTAGCATTGCCTCAATTGAAATTTGAGCTCAGATTTCACAATCTGCGCTGTATCGTGATCATCGGTGACTGACTTTTTTTAGTGCTTGGCTTTTGTGATATCATGAAAGGAATAAATAGGGCAACACAACAAAATAACAGAAAACAATCAAAATGAACCCATTAGAAAAAAAACACAAGCAAACGGCCTTACTGCCCTCTGTGAACACAACAGCGATTGCCTTTACTTACCTGGTCTGATATCGAGCACTGCGTATTAATTCTCATCGCAGCCGTATCTAAGCAACAGACCTATAGTTTCTTCCAGAGGTGTACTTTTCCGCGTGTTATTTTTCTTCATGGTCCTTCGCAGCAGCATCAAGAGAACAAATGTCGGCCGTTCTTGTCCGAGACAAATGTATCTCTGCCGAACAGTTCGAAGAGCGCGAGGTAAAAACCAGCCGTGCGTGAGATATATGGTGTCCGCTCTCACGTGTACGCCGATCGCCAACTCCTCGCAACGACATCGAATGCTCACGATTCCGTACGTGTGACAATCATTTATCACCATTATTGAAGAGAATTCAATGCCGTTTCCAGAAGTCGATGCCGCCGAACCGCGCCTGGCGAGGCCACCTGCTCTGAGCATGTACAGGCTCTTGCCTTTTTTTTCTTCCCAATTTTCTTTCGGAGCACAATAGTTTGATTTACTTTCAATACACAACTGAAAGAATACGCAAGAAAAGCGTTGCAGTGAACGTATTTATTCTATTTACACATGTTAATATCAATATGTACACGTCAAACCTGTAGTGCAGGCATACGTGGGCACAACCATAGCAGTAAAATGGGAAAATAAAACATGGAATTCTAGAACAAGAAAAATGAACACTAACATAACCTTTGGCTGTTGGTTGACTGACGGCACTCAATCAGTAAATCAATAAGATGTATTGTAGGCTTAGGAAGAGAACTTATTTTCATACCATCTTGAAAATAATCCTTACTGTGGCGCCAAGATGGTGGACACTGAAAGGATGAGTGTTTTTTTTTTTCGCTACGCGAAATCAGAATACTACTACGCGTAAACTGGTGAAGACGCTGCGCCCGGCAAATTCGCAAGGTAAATGAGGCAGCGAAAGCGTTGCTGAGTCACTATGGGCGTCAAGCCAAACTGCGACAAGGACTCGTTGTGGTATAGAGCGCGTCGTCCACCTGTCAGCATGAACAGGCGAGCATATACGCAATTCTGGCAAACAAAATACGCACGTCTGTAAACAGTGATGACTAGAGAGCGCACTCTGTACCACATAGAGCACTTGCCACTGTTCGGGTTTCGATTCACGTTGATAGCGCCTATGGTCCACATGTTTCTGCGGCCGCCTAGATACTTACCCGAGTTGACGTACACTAGTTATGTGTGTTTTCATACCAGTAAGAATATTTCATTGAAAGAGATGACAACGTAAGCTATGTTTATCAAGAACCTCTTTGAAAAAACTTGCGATGTGGAGGTCAAGGTACCCGCTACATAATTGATGCGTCTAATAAATAAGTATTGAAATAGTGTGCTCAAGATGCTGCTTTTGAGTACATGCGAGTATAGACGGGATTATCAACGTGAAGCCTGGTAAGGGTGGTAGTAATGCTGAATATGAGTAGATAGGAGGCTGTATTGCGCAGCGCAGCCTTAAATATGCTTTCTTATCAATCACCTATAGTGCAAATACCATAATTTCGGGCCGACGTTGCTAAAAATATTGTTTGCCCCATTCATTAATTCAATGTGTGAAGGATGTGCTTCGCGATGAGCCTAATCCACATCAGTAGAGGTGGAACGCGACGTTACAAAAAGAAAACAAATAAGTAATATACCTGAACGTGCTTTAGTGTTGAATGCGGCCTACCAACCACTCGTTTATTTTATATAGGAATAAAATATGGGACAACTGACTGATTTCTCCGGGCCATATATAACGACATTGTGTCAAACAAAATTCTGTTCTAGCAGCTATTGGTATGTCCTTGAGCACGATCTGACAAGAAAGGGTTGCTACGTTATACTCGCTGGGTGTACCTCCTTGGTTTTAGAAAGGTTTAGCGAGCGTTGGGCTGCATAGCCATGAATACAGTGAACTAGTATATACCATGAATTCGAGGTGGTTAAAGGTGGTAAGTAAATCCGAAGCGCAAGCCGTAAGAAAGTGTGCATGTGCCACCTCCCGTTTAGGTCCTTGAAATGTCCGCTGGATGGCGGTGCTTCTATATGGAGACTATATGATGAAAAGATGCGAAATGGTGGTTCTTGGAGTGCTGAATAGATGGACGAATGGACCACAGACAGATGCATGGTGGACGCATGAACGGACGCAGGCACGGATGCATGGACGAACGCAGGGACGGACGCACGAACAGACGCACGCACGGACGGGTGGATGGAGGCATGGACGGTTACACAGACGTACGCAGGAACGGACGGAAGCAAGAACGAATGGACGGACGAATGCTTCGCCCCACTCCCCATCGTTCGCTCCGTGGATATGCTGCCATTTTTTTTCTTCCCAATTTCCTTTCGGAGCACAATAGTTTGATTTACTTTCAATACACAACTGAAAGAATACGCAAGAAAAGCGTTGCAGTGAACGTATTTATTCTATTTATACATGTTAATATCAATATGTACACGTCAAACACGTTGTGCAGGCATACGTGGCCACAATCCTAGCAGTTTATTGGAAAATAAAACATGGAATTCTAGAACAAGTAAAATGAACACTAACATATCCTTTGGCTGTTGGTCGACGGACGGCACTCAATCACTAAATCAATAGATGTATTGTAGGCTTAGGAAGTGAACTTATTTTCATATCATCTTGAAAATGATCCTTACTGTGGCGCCAAGACGGTGGACACTGATAGGATGACTGTTTTTTTTTTCGCTACGCGAAATTAGAATACTACTGCGCGTAAACTGGTGAAGACGCTGGGCCCGGCAAATTCGCAGGGTAAATGAGGCAGCGAAAGTGTTGCTGAGTCACTATAGGCGTCAACCCAAACTGCGACAAGGATTCGTTGTAGTATAGAGCGCGTCGTCCACCTGTCAGCATCAACAGGCGAGCATATACGCAATGCTGGCAAGCAGAATACGCACGTCTGTAAACAGTGATGACTAGAGGGCGCACTCTGTACCACATAGAACACGTGCCACTGTTCGGGTTCCAATTCACGTTGATAGCGCCTATGGTCCACATGTTTCTGCGGCCGCCTAGATACTTACCCGATTTGACGTACACTAGTTATGATTGTTTTCATACCAGTAAGGATATTTTCATTGAAAGAGATCACAACGTAAGCTATGTTTATCAAGAACCTCTCTGGAAAAACTAGCTATGGGGAGGTCAAAGTACCCGTTACATAATTGATGCGTCTAATAAATAAGTATTGAAATAGTGTGCTCAAGATGCTGCTTTTGAGTACATGCGAGTATAGACGGGATTATCGACGTGAAGCCTGGTAAGGGTGGTAGTAATGCTAAATATGATTAGATAGGAGACTATTGCGCAGCTCAGCCTTAAATATGCTTTCTTTGGCAATCACCTATAGTGCAAATACCATCATTTCGGACCGACGTTGCTAAAAATATTGTTTTCCCCATTCATGAATTCAATGTGTGAAGGATGTGCTTCGCGATGAGCCTAATCCACATCAGTAGAGGTGGAACGCGACGTTACAAAAAGAAAACAAATAAGTAATATACCTGAACGTGCTTTAGTGTTGAATGCGGCCTACCAACCACTCGTTTATTTCATATAGGAATAAAATATGGGACAACTGACTGATTTCTCCGGGCCATATATAACGACATTGTGTCAAACAAAATTCTGTACTATTGCACTGTTTTCTTTCGTTGTCACACAGGTTTATTTCAATCAAAAAAAAAGAAACGTGTCAAGGAACACCGCGAAAGGGAATCAGTGTGGGGCCGCGGCGTAAGCTACACGGAGGTCACAACAAGCTTGACAGCTGGGTTGTTTTTGTTACGTGTCTTTGTTTGCTCTCTAGGCCACCGTCACTGTGTAACGTTATAAGCACATCACGACAGCTGGCCACTTTCTCACCGGGGCTCTGGGCAAACACGGTAGCACCCGATGGAGACGAGTGTCACGTTGTTGCTGTGTGAGCCATTCGCGTTAACCACTCAAACACTGCGCGCAGCAGCTGGTGGGGTATTTGCCGACAACTAAAATCTCAGCGTCTCCTGCGCAACCATGTTCATAATTTACCTGACGCACTTAGGCTGCACGGAAAATACACGTTGAAGTGCTCCACGCTTGAAGCGATAGCACCTGACATCCTCCCACACGAATCGTGCACGAGGGGCTGGTTTATTGGCACTGCCATTCTTTGTATTGACAGCCCGTGCAACTGTAGTAATTAGACAAAGTTTAGCGCAAAGGCCGAGAAGGAAGAACACAACACGACTGCTCATGATGTGTTAGCACACGTTTTAGGTGCTCCCTTCGAGTCCTTGCGTCACTTTGCTCTCAATAATGCCCAATGCCTTACCAACACGTCCCAATCACTCCTCTTGAACAGTAGTAAGTCATTTTGCGCATTATACATGCGCTTCCAGGTTGTATAAGTATTGTACATCCTATGGCTTTGTGGGAACTGGTTTTATGAGAACACGGCGACTAATTGTCTATGCTGCATAATTTTGCTTTAAACCGAGCGTTACGAGCCGAACCAACATGTTTTTTGCAAGTGCGGTTGTCGTGTGCACATCGCGGACTAAACAGCAACGTCCTTTTGGCTAGTATTTAAATTGTAATCTGTATGTAACAAATCATCAACACAAGCATTAGAAAACAAATGACACTGTTATCAGAACGAAGTGCACTTTACGGCATGGTGCTGTGACTATCATACGTAACTTTTGACAGTCATTTCCTCTTGCACCAAGCAACGCTTTAGTATAGCTTGTCTAATCATATGACTACAAATGTAAATCTATTACAGTGCTCCAAAGTAAAATCTACACTGCAACAACAATAACAAAGAGCTTCATTGGGCTGGTTGGTGCTGCGTTGTAGCGCTCTGTCTCATCTGTTTTATCCCCTCCTGTCATTTGTGCTGTTTTCATTTTTCGTCTACCACTAGAACAACAATCAACGTAAACCCGACATGAACACCTCATATAGTAGTGCATATGCAATGTTTATTGTTTTCTTAGAAATTTATATAAGCCGCACTGCAATTACAATTGACGTTGCATCGACATTACGCCTGCATATGGTCTTTTGCAAAGCAGTCTGAAGGCTTGGAGTGGTTCAATGGCACAATACCCGATGGCCACGCAGAATGCTTTTCTTGGATTTCTTCTTGAATCCCGATTTTTATTATGTACATTCATGGAGTCAACGCAGCCAATTTCAGTCTTTATTAAGGCTCTCTCGTTTAAATTAACACTTTCTGTTCTTGCCATTTCTGGGAAGGTATCAACTGTCAGTCACCCGTGGCGCATACCCACATAATGTGGCCTATGATGTACAGATATCCTTGGGGCGAATTTCTTGGCGAATTCGGTATTCTTATTGTATGATGCTATCGTCATGCCAGCCATGTCATCGTGTTCACGTCTGTCTTGTGCGCGTGTGTGTGTTCTTTTTTTTACTATCGGCGGATTCGTGATACAGCATATGGATACGTGCCACACGTGACTGGAAGAAAGGGTGTGACTACGTATCCGACCGGATTTTCAACTTATTTTTCTCAAGATCAGATAGTCACAGTCACCACACCCTCTTACCTTCTAATACCAATTTCACATAGGTGAAGTTTATGAGGTGATCTTCATAGCACACCGACGTAAACAGCTTGGTAGATAGATAGATAGATAGATAGATAGATAGATAGATAGATAGATAGATAGATAGATAGATAGATAGATAGATAGATAGATAGATAGATAGATAGATAGATAGATAGATAGATAGATAGATAGATAGATAGATAGATAGATAGATAGATAGATAGATAGATAGATAGATAGATAGATAGATAGATAGATAGATAGATAGATAGATAGATAGATAGATAGATAGATAGATAGATAGATAGATAGATAGATAGATAGATAGATAGATAGATAGATAGATAGATAGATAGATAGATAGATAGATAGATAGATAGATAGATAGATAGATAGATAGATAGATAGATAGATAGATAGATTTCAACAGGTGCGTGGAAAAGACAGGCAGCGTCGATGTGTTTCTGAAACTATCGTGATACTGAATTCCTTTAACAAAAAAAGGGCGCAAGCACGACAAGAAGCATATAGGATAGGTGTTGAGGCTAAATGCGAAAGCGCTTGGCAGGATTGAACTTCAATGCGTTGTGTTATTGTTATCCTCTTTCACTAATCTATGTCGATTAGGTTAAAGTGTCTGCAGTGGTTACGCGATGTCATTATTACAATTTTAATGTGTTGTAAAGAATGATGCTTGCGCGATTGTATTTTTCAAATGTGTGATGGAGTGTTGTACTCATGTACCTCTGATTATATTTCATGTGTTGTGAAATCGAATTGCAATGTGGATTGTAATGAGTGTCCATTGTGACTTTGATGTTCTATGAGCTTTGGAATCTGTATGTGAACTTTTCGTTGGGTGGCTGTTTTTCCGCACTCATTTGTGTTGTTCGAATAATATGTGATCATATTCCTAATGTGGGAGGAGTGTCACAAACGAGTGCCCAAGAAAGCGCGCGCCTATGATTTCTAACAGCTACGTAAGACCAAGTGCCATGCAGACGCGACAAAAGCCGGTTGTGGTAAGAGTGCGTCCCACAACCAAAATTGAAACTGGAAGTAAAACCGACAGCGAAAAATAACCGACGAAGACGAAGATGAGCGCGTCAGCTTCGGGCCTGCGTTCGTGACTGCGTTCGTGCCTGCGGCTGCGTTCCTTGTTCCGTCCTCAGGGTTGCGGTCAAGTAGCCGGCGGTTACTTTTATTTTATTTTATTAGATCTACCTCTTGTTCCGCAACTGTTTTAGTGCATTGATAAGTGTAACTTCTTCTTATTTCATGTCTGTTTCTTCTCCGGGCCAGAGGCCTGCCCTCTGGTCAGCCTCTGTTCCCCCTCAAGATCTTCCTCTGGAGTTGTTTCTCCGCAATGGAACCCGTAGCGTTCCTGTCGCTTTGGTGCCGACCACCGGTGGGTTCATCCGCATGAAAAACCCCAAGACAATCCAAACGGAACTTCGTGCGATCACTCCCCACTCTCTACTGATAACAGAGGTTCGTCAGTTTGGACGCGGGGGGATACTATGCTGCTCACCAGACAAGGCCTGCATCCAAGACCTTCTGAAGTGCACAACTTTTGCATCACATCCGGTGAGCTCTTTTATCCCACCTCATCTAGCTTGCTGCAAAGGATTGGTTCGGGGGGTGGACGCAAGTGTAAGCCCAGCAGAAGTCTTGGACATTTTTTCCCCAGCAGGTGTTATTTCTGTTTACCGCTGTACCAAACAGGAAAACCAACAGAAAGTTCCCACTGAAACTGTAATTGCCACATTCGCTGGAACAGATCGCCCTTCGGAGATCAAGGCATGGCCGCTTATTTATAAGGTCGAAGCTTTAGCTCCCCGTCCGCTGCAATGTGCTAAATGTTGGCGCTTTGGACACAGTACTAAAGGTTGTCGATCGGAGACTCGATGCCGCATATGCAGAGCCATATACGGGGCTGGTCATAGTACTGCTGAGTGTCAATCAGACAATAAAACATGCTGTTTGTGCAAGGCAAATCACGCTGCAGACGATCCTAACTGCCCTGCAAGATCAAAAGAACTTCAGGTGATTGAAATCATTGAAAGGAGACGATGCTCTCGTAGAGAAGCAATTGCAGAAATTCAAAGCAGGAGTCAGGGTTATGCCGGTATAGCAGCTCGTCCACCTCTTTCTATGGATGCATCACTTTCTCAGTCCATTTCTGCTATGGTAGAAAAGGCCGTAGAAAAAGTATTAGAAAAATTTTCACTCAATCTGTCCGACTCACTCAATGGTATTATGGATTCACAGATGTCGGGTGCATCTGATCGAATAACTAAGCGTATCTAACCTCCTAGTGCCTCAATTAGTAAACCTGCCGAACATCAGTCAGATGTCTCTATCGATAATGAGGCAATGCTTTCCAGTCCTAACACAACTGAGCAGGAAGGTATATCTGATTCAGAATCAATAATTATTCGGGATGTAGATATGGATGCTCGCCTTTTGAAACGCACCAGATCACCCACTAGCAAACTTAATAATTCTTCTCATCCGAAAACAAAAAAGAGTGTGAAGGAACCTAGGACTAAAGCGGACTTCTTAAAAGATAGTATCTTAGATCAAGCAGTTGCTACTGCTTGCTTATCATCATAGGGTACCTTAGAGTACTTCAGTGGAACTGCCGTTCAATTCTCTCTGCAACTACAGACTTATTATACCTAATTTCTCAACAATCTCCAGACGTCATAATTTTACAAGAAACTTGGTTGTCTGCTGATCAAAACTTCTATCTAAAAGACTATCAGTGCTTTCGACTGGACCGAGACTCACGTGGTGGAGGATTAAAGTTTTTCATTTCATCCAAAATTTGCCATAAAGCACACTTAGTTTACCAACAAATATCACACGATTATGAAGTATTGGTTCTGGAAATTCACTTTCCCGGATGCGCGCCACTATCTATAGTCAACAACTACTTTCCGGCTGGAATACAAGATGAAAGAGCCCTTGACGTGACTGCGAGTTTTTGCAGAAACAGTATGCTATTTGCGGGAGACTTCAATTCCCATCACGTTTCATGGGGATTCCGCACTGATTCATCAGGAAAACGGTTGTGGGACTGGACAAACCAGAATAACCTCATTTGTTGGAACTCCAGAGTTCCGACATTCGTTCGATGTAATTCGAGGTCCGTCTTAGACTTGACATTTGCTAGCTCAAGTGTGACAATATTGTCTTGGACTGTTCTTGATACTGCTACAAGTAGTGATCACTGCCCCCTGGTATTTGAAGTCAGCATTCCTTTAGTGACGGTGGATCGCCAGGTGCAAAGTTTTGTAAACTACTCTAAATTTAAAAAGAACTTACAGTCAACGCTGTCTTCCTTGCCCAATATGGAAACAAATATGAAAGCTATGAGCCTTTGTTCCACCCTAAAGTGTACAATTAAAAAATCACAGTTCACCATATCTTCAACAAAGGGAAAATTCATATCTGCCTGGTGGAATGCGGATTGCGCCAGAGATTATAGACGCCGCAACGCTGCATGGAAAAAACTTATCACCAACCAATGTCCGACTAATTGGAGAAATTATTTATTTGCTAAAGCTACCTTTAGGAGAACAGTTTCATTAGCGAAAGACGATTATGAAGAAAAACGGTACAGCTACTTATCCAAGAGAGGCAACAAAAAAGCTCTATTCAGATTTCTCCGTAATCGTAAAGCTATTACAGCACACGTAAATATTGACTCCGTTATTTTTTCTCCAACTGATTTGCAAAACACATTAACGGAAATTGCAATAGAATTGGAGAAGAGATTTACATCACAAATCAAAATTAAGTGTGCAAAACCGTCATTCGGAAATGATTTTATTGAAGTAAGTAGGGATGAACTTGCGCACGTTGTTCGTATTCTGCCAAACACAGGTCCTGGACCAGATGGCGTCACTTCGGAAATGTTAAAAATATTATTCGACATCTCTCCTGAAGACCTCCTTAACGTTGTCAACTATTCACTTGAAAATAGTTGGATACCTCCCGACTGGAGACTTGAAAAAATAATACCGCTTCTTAAAAAACAGGGACTAGGAATGCAGATAGATAACATTAGGCCAATCGCTTTAACATCACACGTAGTTAGGTTAATAGAAAGAATACTTTACATTAGAGTTACGAAGTTCATAACAAATAATGCGATACTCAGTGCGTGCCAGATTGGATTTAGACCAGGTTACTCTATATGGTGGGCGCATGTTGATTTAGAGGCTCGTATAAAGCTTGCTCGGCACAGACGACAATATGCAACCCTAGTAACCCTTGATTTAGCCAAGGCATATGACAGTGTTGAACATGCTATTCTTATCAATGTCCTAAAAGAGCTTACGTTCCCGCAGTACATAACAAATTGGATATACGAATTTTTAAAAGACAGAAAATTTTATTGCTTCCAACGAGGTATTTCCACGCCGAAGTATAGCCAAACGAGAGGTGTTGCTCAAGGCTCTGTTCTATCGCCTGTGCTATTTAACATTTTGTTAAGTTCAATACCACAGAGTGATAAGGTACACGTATATGCATATGCAGTTGATATCGCGTTCTTTGCATATGACAAAGATATTTATTCACTACATTCGACTTTACAGTGTTATTTGGCAACATTGGAAACCTGGTTTCAGAAAATTCATATGAACCTGAACGTAACTAAAAGTGCTATAATAGTTTTTCCGTTGGACGCACCAGTTACTATTTCTCTTCAGTACCATCAAGAAATAATACCCCAGGTTAATTGTATTAAATATCTGGGTGTATTGTACGATCAAAAACTGAGCTGGCGTGACCACATTGAATATATTAAAATTAATGCTACACGCGCTGTTGGAATGATAAGTAGGCTTGGCCGCCTCTGTTCCGGTTTTCGTAGAGATACGATGATCATGATTTATCGCATGTACGTTCGTCCGATTCTTGAATTTGGATGTGTACTATTCTCTGGTGGACCAGCATACAAAATAAACCCCCTCATTCCCTTAGAGCGGGAAGCCCTACGTAGTTGTTTAGGTGTGCCAAAATTCACAGCTAACAATGTTTTGTATCAAGAAGCTCGGATACCCACGCTTGCTTGCAGATTTCGTATTTTAACAGTAAACACCTATTTAAAATTTTCTGAATCCACTTTAAGAAGGCGACAATTTGTATTCTTTGCCGAACCTGGTGTCTTTTTCAATGAGCATTGGTCCCGTGTATATAAACCCCAAGTGCTATTTGTTCAAACACTTCTAGATGCTTTAAATGTTAATATATTCGAGATCACACCATCTGTCAAACCAATCGGCCAAGTGCAAATAGAATTTGACAATATCTTTCCCATGAACGCTAAACACTTGCCCTCTAAATATTTGACTGGTTTATTAGAACAACACCAGTCTCAATTAGGTACTAATACAGTAATTGCAACGGATGCATCTATGAGTGGCGAGAAGGCAGGTGTGGGTATTTTTCTCTCTCATTATTCTGGTCATTTTCATTACGCCTCCCAGATTATACACCAATATTTGAAGCGGAATTAACGGCCGTTATACTAGCTATTCGTAAACTTCCTGCGACACATTCGACAGCTGTGATAGTGACTGACTCGTATTCCGTGTGTTCATTCTTATCATCGTCGTCGACATCAGCAGTACTAGAGACTTTTAAATCATTAATCCCAGCAAACATCCGTCTAGTGCGAATGATATGGGTGCCAGGCCATCGTAGTATATTTATAAACGAGATGGCTGACAAACTTGCGCGAACATCTCTTGATCTTCCGATTGTGCCAATCATGCCTCCTACAGCTTATGTAACAGCAGCGAGGTTTAGAAAACTTTCCCTTCTTGAAGACTCATCAAAAACCATGATACCAAATCCAGATTTCTCGCACCTGCACTTCACATGGAATAATAAATGGTGTCCCACGCGTAAATTGGAAGTCTTGGTAACAAAATTACGTTGCCGTGTACCACCTCCTAATTTCTACTTAAACAGGTCTGGTCTGGTGCCATCCCCTCTGTGCTCAAGCTGTAACGAACCTGAACATATCGACCATTTTCTTATCACATGTCACCGATTCAAAAATCAAAGAAAAAACTGCTTCGAAATTTTATTCAGAAAATTAGGAATATCACTTAATACTCCCAATATTTTGTCTTTTGGGGCCATTTCATTGGGACATAGCGACAGGAACATCTGCGGGGCTCTCTGCGATTTCATATATAACACAAGAAGATTACCTTGCTGAGTCAGCCATCAGCCATTTTACTAGTCACACTACCACTTACTATTTAGCTGATACACTGCAATGATTCAACTTTCAGGAGAATTTCATATAACGATTCCACCACAGATATTCAACAAATTCTATTATTTCTCCCCCCCCTTTTTTTTCTTTTTTTTAACATTGCGCCAAATCAATTTCATAGTCAAAACACAGTATTCATATTCCCCTAATCTAGAAAATCTATAGGTATTTACTTGCATGAACCACCGGCTTCTTGGCCAATCCCCCTTAGTGGGTGAGAGCCACAAAAGAAAGGAACAAACAAACAAACAAACAAAATAAGGCACCGTCCGTTTCATGGCCAATCCCCCGTGGTGTGTTGCGCCAGGACTCTGAGAAACAACCAACCAACCAACAGTGACGGACAGAGGAAGAACGCGGCCAGCAAGCAAGAGTGCTAGGCGTTGGGCCTCAGGGGACCGAACGGATGAGCCGGTGTCACCAACCCCACCGGGACGAGTGTGGTGTGTTCCTGAGGCGAGTGGTATATAGTTTCGGACCGGGCCTGACATGCTCTTCCTGTGGCGGACGAGCGTGCGGGCCAGGCCAAATGGCTGATCCTGTCCAGATTCCGGTGCGGCACAACCAGTCACCGAGATTGTCGTGACCACGGTGCCAAGTCGGAGCCGTTTCCTCACAACCACCAATTGAAGGTGTGACTTCGGTGTCGCGTCGCCCGCAGCGTGGGGCCGCCTGGTCCAGCGTGCATAGCTGATGGTCTGCTCGGTATCTCCCGTGGACTTCACAACCTTCCCGTGGCGAGCTTGCGTAATCGACTCCATCGTCATCAGCGGGAGCGTGAGTGGCACCCGACGGAATTAGACTGCCGAGTAGTGAGGACGCGGGGGTTACTCGAGTGTGCGTAGACATATGGACTGTAAGACTGAGTTATGGTGCCAGTGTGTTGGGCAGATAGCCACAGTGTTATGATTGTTTTGTGTGGGAAGTCGAAAAATGTTTCTATTGTCCTTGTCTTGGGTTTCTGCATCTGTGGGCTCAAGAACGACCCCACCGGTGTCAAGAAGAAACAAGCATCAAAAGACGCCACCGCAATGCCAACCAACCTCCTCGCATCTAGCGGCACGTGATCTTTAGAAATACTGATATGGAAAGGGTGAGTCACTGCTTAGTTGCGTCATGGGTCGTGGAGTTTTCGAAAAAGGTCCTGCCTCTTCCCCCAGCTCTGGCTGTGCAGCGAACCGACGAAACTTCGAGAACCCTGGATGAACGTATATGAGCGAGCAGCGTGTGGTGGCGATCAGGAGATGAAGTGAGTTTTCAACCAGTGGCCGAAGCCTTGTTCTCAGTGACAAAAGAATAGTTTAGGTGTGGTTTTCCGCCAGAGGGCAAGCCCGTGACCTGCGGTAGCAGCACGTGAGTGGCCGGTGTATTTCCTGTGCAGAAGTTTTGTTATTGAAGTGTAGTCTGTTGATGATGTGAGAGCTTCTTGGAAGAGAAATCTTGGATGCAGCGGGACGACAACTGGCGCTCAACCTTGAGTGGGTGTTTCCTTGAAGAGCCCTCCGTATTGTTTCAACTTCAAGAGAAGTTGAAGCTTTCTTCCAAGAACTTTGGATTGATTTCGTTCGGCGAACATTCTAGTGAATAGGAGTGCTTGTGTGATCAGTGCATAAGATTGCATTGCAGTGCGTGTTGTTGTTTGGGCCCCTTGGTTTGCTTGTATAGAAGTATCCTGTGATTGGTGTCATATTCTATTGAATAACTGTCGAGTGTGCATGTTTGTGCACTGTTTGTTCTGCCTAATCTGTTAATATTATCTTTTGTTATCAACTCTCAGCTCCGCCTCATTCTTTGGACCAGCCGACGTACACTTATACACCAAAAGGACCTACATAAACTTCTCCGTGATTGCACAGTGCGTTTCGGGGGACGATACTTCAGCAGTAATAATTATCCCGGTGATTGCCTCCCTATTAACTGGACCAGTGAAAAGGTCCCACAAAGCTTTGTCCATCATTCGTTAGAATGTGGCTGGAGCAGAGCACAGGCGAAAAGGGAGAACTTCATAATCATAGAGACTGTCAAGTGCTATAAATGGTGTTTTTTCTCGGTCCCATTCATCTATTACAATCCGCCAATATCCGCAACGGATTTTCATGGAAGAAAAGTAACGGGCGTGGCACAGGCGATTCAAAGAGTCATCAATTCGAGGAAGAAGATATGCGTATTTCTTTGTGATCCTCTTCAGTTTGCAGTAGTTCACATAGAATCGCAATGAACCATCTTTCTTTTTAACCAACACAACTAGTGACGTCCACGGACTTGTCGTTAGTCGAGTTACGTAATCTTCGAGCATTTCCCTTACAAAAATCCTATATATGGACTTATATAAAAATCCCCATATATGGCTAATCAGGAATTGGGCATATCTGGCCCATATATGGAATCCCCATATATGGGCCGTATATAACCTGATATGTCCAAATCCTGATATAGCCATATATGGGCCTTATATCCCCATATATGGGTGTTGCTGTATATGGCCATATATGGCTATATATAGAAGCATCCATATAAGGTCTTATATGGATGCTTTCATATATGGCCTTATATGAATACCTTTATATAAAGCCATTCAAATGATTCATCTATATTAGTTCAGCCTGTGTCACCGGCAAAATACATAGCTGCTCAAATCATTCTTCAGCTAGAAATATACCTGTTTGTTGAAAGGTCTGCATGCCGTCACTATCATCTCCAAAACAAAGGCAGTACATACCCCCTGAACATTCTTGTTCAATTAAGTTATCCTCAATATATCTCAAGTTATTCTCAACAACTATTTGCTAGAATGTAACTTGGCATGATATTCAAAGTTTGTGGTGGGCACATGTCACTGTTAGTCCACTTTTCCTGAAGAGATACATTCTTTGTGCTTAAATTTATTGCTTACTTATTGACACCTTTTTATTTATCTATTTATTTCATTACCCACAGCACCAATTGGCATTACACTGGGGGAGCATTTACGAAAAGTAGAATACAAAAAATACATAGTCAGCCAAACAAATAATCAAAGTCACCTGAATCACAATCTGCAAGAGAAATTTATATATACATCGGAACATGTTCTAACATATAAATTTGGACAATTCTAACATGAAATAAAACAAGTATTTGGGAGTGTAGAGGCAATGCTAGAAGGCAGCTGGTTCCATCTTGTAATTTTTTTGGTAAAAAATCATTTTGAAACACGTCAGTCTTGCATGCGATTATTCTTATCTTAAACCTATGGTCAACACGGTCTGAGACATAGTACGGTGCAAGTAAATATTCCGCTTTATTGATTCCGACTTGACAAAAATAAATAGCATAAAAGAACCCAATTTGAGTTTCGTAAAGATATCTTTCACAGTGTGTTATGTTTAAAACTTTTCTCGTGTGTCAATGGAGCGTCCATAGTCAGTCAAAACGAAATATTGACTTGCTATTGACCGTATGAACTGCGTGTGCATTGAATAACTTAAATGAGTTGATAATCAACTTTTAAGGAGTTCGGTCGAAAGTGATTGGTATGCAAGCTTGTTATGTACAAGTATTGTGACTAATGACCTATAGAACGACTGCTAAAACTGGTGTCTATAGGTCTCTGTGCGCGTGGGAACGGAGGGATTTAACAATATTTCTTGCCAACGGGACACAAAAATGTACTTTGTAAACGTAATCCGCTTTCCATTTTGCCAATAATGCATCATTAACGTAACAGTGGTAAAGAGGTCATTCTGCAGAAATTCCGGTGTAGGCATCGGTGGCTCTCCGTGAAAAATCGTCTTGTCAATGATCGAAAATTGAGAGAATGCAAATAAAACAAATATTATAAATATTCGGGTTTGAGTGATGATCGAAATCATGCAAGCAATTTGCATGGCATTCAAGTGCTCTACCACACATCTATGCATCTGCTTGGAAATAAAGCATGAATAACTTCCTCTTGTTGTAAATGCAAGAAAAATAACTGTCATGCTTAACAAATACATGTATCCTGCATACAAGTTTCGCAACACAACATTTAATATCGCAGCTATATTGCATGATACAAGCGTGCATTGTCATCAAGCATCACAACACGTTATTACGAACGTGACTTCGCGGTCTAAAGACAGCCAACCATTACAAAAGGCACACTGGTTACTGCACGTATTTCCTCACGACTGCGTAGTGGGTGCATAAAGTTCTAAAACATTTTACACACATTATATTGAGAAGCACGTTCTGCTGGGCGAGATGGCACTTCATCTTAACTTAGTTGCGCGAAAAAATTTGAAGTGCGAAAGGAAGACATCTGGATACAGCGCACACTAACAACTGAAACTTCATTGGAGAAAACAGACATATGTATGCGGTTACGACAACACGTGAGGTGGAAAAAAATGATTAGATGAGCAGGCATCTGATCATTTTCTTTCACAGTGTGGACATCGTGTGGTGGACGGCACTGCGCTGTCGTGTGGGAAGTATTATTTAGAATTTATTTATATAATTGTAGATCGCAAAGCTTCTCTAAAGGAATTAACAACCATTCTCTAACCAATCATCATATTGTAGAGAGTGTGGCGGCGCGCCCTTGTTTGGAATACGGTAGTTAAAGCTAGATTCAGTGACACGGTATAGCGCGGGAAATCGGAGAGGCGAATTTCATAAACAAAGCTGGGGATTAATGTGTCATGTAACTCTCACTTATGTTGCTTGCTACTGAGGTAGCTTTCCTGGAAGCGCATCATTTATACAATCTGTCTGCTCATCTAATCCTTTTCTTTCACCGCACGTGTTCTCGTAACCGCATATATACGTATGTCTTTTTTCTCCAACAATGTTTCAGTTGTCAGTGTGTGCTGCGTCTAGGTGTCTTCCTTTTGTATTTCAATTTTTTCGCGCAACTCAGTAATCACATAATATTTCTTGTTCTTTAAACTATGTTACCCTTTTTTTACACAAAATGCAGCCTTGTGTGAAACCTTCATTGAGACACTTTCAACCTTCTCAATTACACAGTACTATTCCACAATTAAATTTGTTCAACTAGCATCATGCAATAAAGAGTACACACTAAGTGATTGAATTACGCACAAGAAACAGGATCGATACTGCTATCACGTTCAACTGTGAAAAACGGAGCTTAACGGTGCCCCAGTTTTTTCACACAGTAGCAAGCCCTAATGCATCATACCAGTTTATTTGTCGGCTTGCGTAAAACTATCTACAGTGCTCACGGATTAAAACGTGACATCACATTATTTTGTGTAACTATGTATGCGGGTATGGGCAGTTCCTCAAGATAACCACGCGATGTTGCGACATCAGTAACAATAATGTCGCCTGTGATGTACGCATTCCAGTCAAATTTACACTTATATCACCCTGATTGTAGATGGCGGAAACAAAATTACGGGCTATCCTTAAGTTTTTCCACTTGCATCTGTGACATAGCAACCTGTTTTGAAGAATCAAACTAGCAACAAAATTTTAACTGCGTGTCCTTATCAAAACACACGTAAATATAAAAACAAGTGGAATGTAGACGAAGAAAGATAAATTCAAACGCAAGACAAATTTAAACGTGGGCTCATAAATCTCATGACACCCTTGGAGTTGGAGATATGCAACTCTTTTTGATTTGTAATTGCGCAAGTTGTAAGTTATCCTTGGTTTTTTCTCAAGCGTTAAAATGAGAAAAATACAACAAAAGCATATTTACATCAATATATTTATGAAAAGTACACTGGCACGAAACCAACATTTTCCTGGTCTAGATTTTTTGATTAAATAGAGCACTGTCTGGATCAAGTGAAAAAAAAGAAAGTGTTGTCGTATCGCTTATACAAAACAGCCTAATGACCTAACCACGATTAGCATAATGTTATTTACTCAGCAAGCATGCAATGTGGTATGTTTTCGAGTTATCATAATATTTATGAACAACGTGCGAAGGTAATGAAAATGATGAACTTACCTTAACATTTAACCGAGACTTGTCTTTCAAGGAGGCTGTTAATCCTGATAACCTATTCACACCTTAAAGCCACCACGTCCATTCGTACTGTTTTGGGAAGAAGTTTTGAAGGAACGCTTGCCCGCAAGCATGGGTATCCATTTTTTTCTCGCACGAAAAGTTGACGATCGCCAATCCGGCAGCGTACAGACGCACATGCACACAAAAACACTTCCACGTCCGTCCACAATTTCGCCACGTACAGCGAAGTAGATTCCTGAGAGCTGCGCGATTATCTTGTGTAAATTGGAGCAGTAGTTGAACACGAAGTAAGAGCAAAAGGAATGAAAATTAACAAACTCGATCAGCACGGCACCCATGACTCCGGAGAGCAAAAAAAAAACAACAATGACGCGGACGGATACAGTGCAAGCAGGCTTGACAATGAATATGCAATGGACACTACATTACTCCTTGAGACCAATGATTTACGCACTTTTCACTAGAACTAAACTTTCCTGAGCCCATTGGCAAACGACGTTTTATTTTTTTAACAATTATTGACGCAATAATATTACCATACGACTGAATGTTTGTGCAAACTATTTTCTTCGTCGTTACTTGAAATGGGCCGCGGCACTCTCTTCCCTGCTGTGTCGACAGACTGTTGCATGCCACGGCAGGGCTACATGGTGCCTACGTGCCGCGCTTCTTCGAACAACTTTCTCCGAATTTTCCACTCATCCGACGGGCGCCCTTTTTTGTATTTTTTTACTCTGCGCACCCCTTGCAACCTAGCAGTCAGGCGAGTTTTTTCGGACAATGGACTTCAATTTCCTCCCGCGGGCCCAGAAAGCTGCACGTGCAAGACCATTGAGACAGGCGTTCCGTGGAGCTGAAATCGCTGCTTCGTGTACGCTGGCTACGAAGACGCGTTTCAGCCGAATTTGCATCTTATTTCACAAGCATTTATAATGGTAATAATAATATTCAATCAACCAATAATCAATCAATCATTTTTTTACCTACCCAAGAACAAGCATAGGGTCTTTCATGCTGGCGCGCACGAAAAGAAAAGGAAAACAAACAATACATTACAGACTGTCCACAGAAATGCAAATCAATAAAAAGAGTAAAAACGAGCAGTCGAAAAGAAATCAACGTACAATGAAAACAACAAATAAAAGAGTAGATATTCATGGAATGGGACTGAAAAATAATGTGGAATATACATAACCGTGCCGAAGGCTTCCTTAAAGACGGAAAAGGGAAGAATCTGTGCATGTGCAAAGCTACGTTAGGACAGGGCAGCCCTCACTGACAAAAAAAATGACTGTAGACTATGAAAAACATAACGAATTAAGAAAGTTGACGTTAGATAGACTCGGTATTCTGTAAAGGATAGAGTGTTGAAAGAAGCTGGCAGGTACATGCAATGGTCGATTCTGTCTCGATAACTTACGCGGAGTTTCAAAATTATTACAACCGAGAAGGGCAGAATATCTCACCCTGAACTAGCTTGTAAAGAAATGCAGTGTTGAAAGGATTCTAGTGAAACGATGAGGGTAAATGCTTATGAAATTTTTCTGGACTCACTCAGTGGCGCTACTGCTGGATTTAGCAAGGCCATTCCAAATCAAATATGCATATGTACTCAAGTTGACCACGACATATCGTGGTGTACAATTTGTAGAAGGCTGTAGGAGAACCGGATTCTCGCGAGATGTTGAGCCAACAGGAAGAGAATGAAGGCCTCGCATGGCAGCACATTTAATGCAAGTAGAAAAAATTCAGCATGCTATCAAAAAGAACACTAAGATAACAGATCTCATAAAACTTACATAACGACACAGTATGACAGCATATGGATTTGCTGTTGGACGTTTTGCAAAATACAACAACAACAACATTAATAATAATAATAATAATAATAATAATAATAATAATAATAATAATAATAATAATAATAATAATAATAATTATAATAATAATAATTATAATAATAATAATAATAATAATAATAATATAAAATATTAATAATAATAATAATAATAATACACTCATATCATTCTGACATGGCCGAAAATATCTAGCCACATTGAATGAAATGCCAGTGTCCGGGTGCCCATGAATCTCTATACGCGAGTGTGCACTTTCGCAGTTTGGTGGGTATGTAGCGGCATACATATCTTATAAGTAAGTGCACTACCATGTTGGTGTTGAAAGGATATGTTAGCAAGCAGTTTGAATCGTTACGCGCCTGCACAGCAAGGGGCTGTTTACATAATGTAGAGTTTGGCTTAGGTATCACGCCAGCCCGCAAAAAATGTGTCATACTAATTGTATTCACAAGGCAATGTTTAGGCTAATCCTGATGATGGCACGTGCGCTTTAGTAACCTCGACCAAGTAATGACACACCGACACAAAATAGAAGTTTTGTGAATTCGGCAGCCTACGTTAAATGTTGCTATAAAGCTTCAGCATTTCATTACATGGCCCATTAAATATGTATCACGTGTGAGTCAGTTGCACCTTTTTTAACGTACATGTCTATGACGTGAGATTTATTTGACGCTTGCAAACATTACACTAAAATAATTGTTCACTTGTGCAATCATAAAATTTTCGATAAACTTACTATGTGCACAGCCAGGAACATTACACGTAGCCAAAGGAAACGCAAGATGTATTTTTGCAATAAATTAGTACAACTTCCATCTTGAATGTAATCATAATGGTGCCTGCAAGTTACATTCACGTAAGTTCTTTTTGTTTTTGAAAATACTCCCTTAAACATTGTACTGCGCATGCAATTATAGTAAATTGCTGCTGAAAGCAATCGCAGATGAGGGGTCAACAGGATTAATAGAAATCTTGTTATATGAAGGGAGCATATAGCCATCAAAACTTTCAAATAATCAGAAATTTTGTCCACCGATGTGGAAGCTAAAGGTGCATTGAAATTACTATTTCTTGTTGCCACTTTAAACAATGCATTAATGTGAACATTATAAGTTGCATGCATTTTGTCTTTACATAATACTATACCGGGTGTTCAAAATTAAGCTTTATGATTTTTTTAAAATTAGGCGCTCGAAGGCACGTGAGAACCACTTGTGCAAATAAGTTAAGCGGCCAGGGGGACAGAAAGTTAGATGATAATTATCGCTGTCAGCAGCCCAATTAACTAAAATTTAATAATTAACTTTTTACTGGCTGCGGTAAGTTGGCATGTTTATATTGAAAAAATGTAGGCAGTGGTGTTTGTACACAGTTTCAGTTGGAAGATTTTTTCTAGCACGCCTGTGTTCCGAGATATCCGGCTCCAAAGTTTAATTGTCTTTCGCACGATTACGCATGCAAGAGGGTGAGGGTCCGCGCAAAGCTCCTCCCTAAAGTGACGCATCTGTTGCGTGTGGTGTTTAGTGTGTGAAGAGGGTGGAAGCGTAGGCATAGGTGATAGCAATTACCCTTGCCCTCTTCGGCCGTCGAAATCAAAAATCGAAGAACGCTTGCAACCAGTGTCGTAACACGCAACTGCAGAGCCTCTAACGATAGTGGCAGATACCATGCCGAGATAATGGTGCGAGCGGAGAATCTGGATGCCAGTGCGCGTGCGTAATAATCACTAGAGAAGCATGCGTGGTCGTTGCCTGGGCTACGCGAATAGCGTGACTGCTGATGTCCGAGTACTGTAACTTTTATTGAAACAAGAGCAACAACTCCACCAATAATAACTGAAACAGTTTTATCCTTGCTAACGCATATTTCCTGCTGCTACATAAGCATATTTCGGTCATGCACAAATCTCATCGAAACTCTTCACCTCTCAAGACGTCAATGCCCCAAAAAGTGTTCAAAATGCCTGCCTTCGGCAGCAACGCAAAGCATGAACCGCTGTCGCGTCGACTCGATGACTCGGCGCAGTACTTCTGCAGGAATACTCGCACAGGCAGATGTTATCCTGTCCTTCATGTCATTAACATCGCTGGGCTCTGTTACGTAAACTCGATCTTTAACGTAGCCCCAAAGGAAAAAGTCGAGCGGAGAAAGGTCGGGTGATCTTGGTGGCCAAAACATCGCTCCTGCGCGCCCAATCCACTGTTGTGGAAAACGTCTGTCCAACCAGTTCTTCGCCCTGGTAGAAAAATGTGGTGGTGCTCCATCGTGCTGAAACCATACTTGGCGCAGGTCATTCAGGGAAAGACTGCAGACAAGATCATCAATGACAACACCTAATATTTCTTCTGTGTACATCTTTCCGTTCAAGTTGTCCTCAAAAAAGTGAGGTCCGATGATCCTGTCCCCGAGTATGCCGCACCACACATTCACACTCCAGCGAACTTGATGCTTGTGCTGCCTCAGCCAGTGTGGGTTTTCTTGTGCCCAATAATGGGCGTTGTGAAGATTAACACTTCCATTTCGGCAAAACCGAGCTTCATCAGTCCAAATTATTCTGTGCAAAAAGTCATTTTCTTGATCAGTTTTGATGAGGCCCCAATTGCAGAAGTCAACTCGCCTTTCAAAGTCCGCCTCATTTAGGTCCTGATGAAGGTAAACGTGATATGGATGGAACTTGTGCTTTCTTAAAACATTTGTGACTGTTCCGATGCTGCGACCGCACTGATCGGCAATCTGTCGGATGCTGAGCTCTGGCATCGAGGTTACGCACGCGACAACGTCGATTTCAAAGTCTTCATCGACGATTGCCTTCCTGGTCCGTCTCGGAAGGTGGACAGAGCCTGTTGTGCAGAAGCGTCGAAACAGGTTTGTGAAAGTGGGCCTTGTTGGAAGGGGACGGTGTGGGTGGCGAGACGCGTAAAGCTCCATTGCTAACGAAGCGTTGCCATTCATTTCAGCCATTGCAAGCACCACGTCTACTTTTACTTTGGTAGAATACCTCACGCCAGAAGCAGCCATATTAGCTCGAAAGGACTCCACGTGGATTTCCTTGGTAGACCTTCAATGCAGAGACGCTGTGCTCTAACCGGAGGCACCCTAGTGCAGGACGGTCCTGCTAACGCGTTCACAAGAAGATGTCTCAGTGTGATCTAAAGTCACGAAAAAACGTCGCGAAAAATGGTCTCCTGTTATCGCGTTCATCAGGATCATGCGTAAGGCTCATGGCGCACCGCGCTGTCACATTTTGATTTCGCCGGCCGAAGAGGGCAAGGGTAATTGCTATCACCTATGCCTACGCTTCCACCCTCTTCACACACTAAACACCACACGCAACAGATGCGTCACTTTAGGGAGGAGCTTTGCGCGGACCCTCACCCTCTTGCATGCGTAATCGTGCGAAAGACAATTAAACTTTGGAGCCGGATATCTCGGAACACAGGCGTGCTAGAAAAAATCTTCCAACTGAAACTGTGTACAAACACCACTGCCTACATTTTTTCAATATAAACATGCCAACTTACCGCAGCCAGTAAAAAGTTAATTATTAAATTTTAGTTAATTGGGCTGCTGACAGCGATAATTATCATCTAACTTTCTGTCCCCCTGGCCGCTTAACTTATTTGCACAAGTGGTTCTCACGTGCCTTCGAGCGCCTAATTTTAAAAAAATCATAAAGCTTAATTTTGAACACCCGGTATAGGATTGCTCTATAATAATAGCGAGGTTCGGAAGCTTCAATACGTTTTGTGACTTGACACGATTCCTTCCTCGTAAAACATGTCTGCTCTTGTATACATTATTTACGTCGTATTAATTGCAACTTATTGTTTCAAACCTAAATGCCATGAAAAATGTACAAGTTAAATTACACGAATGCATGCATATATGCATTCAACTGAGTTGCAACTATCACGTACACAAAGCTGACCTGAAATTTCGGTTTTTTTTGCATGGCAGAAACAACATATATATTTAATACTCCTATTGTTATGAAAAATAAGCAGGTCAGCTTTGTGTACAAATTGTTATATATTACAATTCGCATAAAAGTGTGATCACGGTGCTAAATATATACGTGGTTCATCCCAAATAAGAGAGCACTTCCACATATAAGGATCCACTTGATATGTTATGTAAGGTGTGGCCATGCCTTATTTGGCCGGATTTGACTCCTTATATGGGCCAACCGCGTCATATATGGCCGTATATAACCCCATACATGAACCGACTTCGCCAGATATACATCCATATATGCTTATATGTGGCCACATATGCTGCCATATATGCTTATATATGGCCACATATGCTGCCATATATGCTTATAAATGGCCAGATATAACTTATATATGGGCCATGTATGGCGTTTCCGTAAGGGAAACAACTCATCTGTCTGTGAAGAGGTCAGTTCTGGACTAATAGTCGCAGCAAGAACATAAACGCTTGATGAACGTCCAATTGAAGGAAGGTCAGAACACGCTGGCATAAGCGGGACAACAGAGACAGGTTGAGATTCAGAAACGCAAGCCATTGTGGTGCCTTTAGGAATGAGAATTTTCTGAGAAGTCGGGTTTGTAGCTTAGAGAAGTCCGGAGCCATTGTGGAATCGTGCTAGACCTGAAGCAAGGGCTATACCTCTTGCGAGACAGCGTGCAGATGGTTGGACAAACACGTCACCAGAGTCGATCACATTAGAAGTGATGGCAACTATCCGCTGATGACCAGGTGGTAGCTCGGTCTCTTCAGCAGCGAGCAAGCGAACGGGCTTGTCATCCGCATACAGGGCATAGTCAGTTTCCATCATATGAACAACATTTTCTCGACAGCAGATAGAAGTGTTCACCGTAGACGGACAATCCCAGCTTAATATAATCTGGTGGCCACACGTATTCAGCACAGCAAATTGTACAAAGTGAAGAAACCAGCTATGAAAACACGAGCGGTGCTCATAGCGGCTGGTCTAATGGCGTCCCCTTGAGCAGCGTGCAGTGTAGGTCCATCATAAGGGGTGGTGACTTTTCGTAGACCTGAGCACAAAGAACGATCAATCACAGACAAAGAAGCACCAGTGTCCATTAAAGCGTCCACGTACACACCTTCTATCAAAACAGTAATCGTATTATATGGACGTACTGGAGAAATTTTTGTCTTTTTGTTCGATGCAGCTCTTCCTCCAAAAGCTGCAGAGGTTAGTTTTCCGGGCGTTGGTTGGTGAATTGCGAGACAGGTCGCAATGGAGACGTGGAACAGCAGAGGGGTAAGGGTAAGCGGCGTCTAGTAGAGCGGTAGGAGCTGGTTGGCTCAGATGTCGCAGTTGGAGACGGTGAGCGGCGTAGCGGTGGATCATAAGGACAACGTTGGAAAGCGTACCAGCTTGTCCCATCATCCCATCCGTAGGTGTCGAGTCCACGACGCTCGTCCTGCTGACGCTTCCGACAGACGCGTGCAATGTGGCCCCGATAGCCGCAGTAATAACAGATCGGACGATGCGGCCGCCACGTTGGGTGAAAGGGCTGGCTAGTCACACTCGGAGTCAACGAAGCCAGCAGGACAGGCGTCGAGTGTGCGGGCATCGGTTGTACCACGGGTGGTGAGCCAGCGAGGATTTGTGCGTACGTCGGCTGGAGTCGAGGTACTGGAGAGTCTACATACACTGGCCCGGTCATGGACGCCAACTCCTCTTTGATAAAATCACGCAAAACAGTGTTGGAGGGGGGAGGTGGACTTGGTGTCATTGAGAGGCCGAAAGATTGCAGCTCTTCCTGTATAATCGCCTGGATCATGGCACGCAATGAGGCATCAGTCGTGGTAGTGTTTTCAGAGCTGTCCGGCGGTAACCGTTGGGATTCAAATTCCTCTAGGCGTTGGCACGTGGCAACGACGTCAGCGACTGTTGTCGGATTTTGAATGACCAAGGCATTGAACGCGACCATGCCTATCCCTTTCAATAGATGACGAACTCTCTCTGATTCAGACATGGACGTGCTGAAACGGTGACAGAGAGCAAGCACATCCTCTATGTACGATGTGTAGGACTCACCGCATTGTTGCTTGCGAGAATCCAGTGTCTTCTTCGCGAGAGCTGAACGAACCGCCGGGGTGCCGAAAATTGGCGAAGCTGTTGCTTGAAACGTGTCCAGTCCGTAATGTCCGTTTCATGATTGAAAAACCATGTTTTCCCTACGCCTGTGAGATAGAAACACGGCGAAGCTTGGTAGGATCATCCCAGTTGTTAGTGAAACTCGCTCGATTGAACTGGTCCAACCAATCTTCCAAATCTTCACCTTGAAGTCCGGCGAACGTGGGCGGCTCACGCTGGTGCGCGGTGATAATCCACGATGGATAGGCCGTGGTAGCCGGGGCCGTGGAGGTAGACGCAGAAGCGCCGGTTGGCTCGTCCTGAGGCATGTTACCGGACACCTGGCCCAAACGACGACCTGAGCGCAGCTCCAGGAGGCAGATCAGGCTGGCAGAGGACGGAAGATCGTAGAGCACACTCCACCACTTGTGATGTAACGGTGAAGGCAACCTTTATCAGGCCCAGAAGACACGATGAAGCGACCACGCCCAAGGCACAGAACTCACACCAAGTCCTCACAGCAGAAGAAGATGACAACCACTCATGATGATGAATATGTGTATAGATAGATGATGTGCTGAATGAATGCCTACACTAAATATATATATATATATATATATATATATATATATATATATATATATATATATATATATATATATATATATATATATATATATATATATATATATATATGCAAGAAAGAAAAATAAATCGGAGAAAGACTCTGGCGCGGGCGCGGAATCGAACTTGGGATTTCTGAGTCGTGAGTGCGAGACCTTAACCACTGATCCACTGAGGAGCACCTCCTTCAACGTTCAAACGGCAAGCCATTATACCTACCACTCATCGCTGGTGACGGGCATCTCGCGGGAACTACAATCATGATTTCAGCATACCCGCGCGATGGTTCAATGAGCATGTCACCATATCGTCATGACGTGGTGGCGCGCGCCCCAATCTCCCACGCGTACTTTGCCCCGCCAAGAGGAGGGGAAAGGACTCTCTCGCGAGCACTCGCTTATCTCTCGGTGAGGACAATCGTACTCTTAGGACTTTCACTGGAACGATTCTGTTGTATTTACCGGGCGCACAAAGACCACTGCCGTCATTGCACAGTCTTTGTTTGCGAAAAAGGCGCGCTTTTCAGACACCGAAGTAAGAACTCAATCACTTATTCGCGTTCATTTGTACTTGTGAGCACGATTCGTGCGTCATTTGTGTGTGAGAAACTAGGGGAACGTTTTAATCTACTTGCTAATTTGCGCGTGACCTTCCAATTTGTTGCTATCACGTTCATTGATTCGTTTTTGCGAATCAATTACCAATTCTTCTTTTTGTGCACCCCACTACTCACTATGTTCGGTTGTGTTCAGCTTTTACGCGAAGAAAAGCTTTCAGTTAGATATTATCGGGAAAAGGTATTTTATTACTCAAAATAAGTTAATAGACCGCAAAAAAATTTTTGTCACTGCCTCCTTCTTCCACAAGAATAGTGCCTAGAGAAACCAAAATCTAGTCACATGACAAAAAAGTGCTGACCATCAAGAAACTGGTGTCTTATTGAGCGAAAAAATGATGTACATGACAAAAATACCCGAAGTGAATATGAGAGCGAAAGGCCCAAAACGACTGATCGAACATCGCCTCGCCGTCAAAATGATCGCATACAAGCCGCACGTGCTCTATCGTCTAGTCACATGCAATGACAGCAATCACTGACAGGCACTTGATAACGTCCTTTTGGGCGATACACTCTTTGCTAAACATATTGTATTAGAGCACACAGTTCCCTGATTTGATTGATATGTGGAGCTTAACGTCCCCAAACTACTATATGATTATGAGAGAAGCCGTAGTGGAAGGCTCCAGAAATTTCGACCAACTGGGGTTCTTTAACGTGCACCCAAATCTGAACACACGGGCCTACAACATTTCCGCCTCCATCGGAAATCCAGCCGCCGCAGCCGAAATTCAATCCCGAGAAATGCGGGCGGGTCAGCAGCCGAGTACCTTATCCACCACACCTCCGCTGTGGGCAACACACAGTTCCCTACATTTTGTTTCATTTTCCTTCTTTCTGCACTTTCTTGTTTTGTTGTCTGAGAAACAGAGTAGTCGTTGCCGCAGTAAAATTGTTGACCTCACCTATTAACCACTTGAATAAAAGTGGTGCAGTCCTGATCAAAAGTTACCAGGTCACGCTTCCGTAGAAATACATGAGATAGTGATCTGGGTAGTTCTGACTTCTCAGCACCTATTAATATCTCAGCCCCCTGCAGCTAAGCTTACAAACTTTTGAATACGCTGCTATCAAAACATGAAGGGAGAAGGATGAAGAAGGAAAGGCATGAGAGGGGTTCAACCGGACACGCATCCGGTGTCTCTCCTACGCTCGGGGAACAGGATTAGAGGATGAAAAGATACGAATAAAAAATGAAAACACAAAAGAACGTGCACGTGAGCTTAAGCTACACTTCTGCGTTAGATAGTATAGTGGACGCAGTATGTCAGGCGTATCGAGTGGTCGCACACGTTTCACCGGCAGTATTCAGTGTACCGCTCGTAGATTGCAGACTAAAGTGTTGCATAGGTGTGGTAACTTCCTGTGCACAGCAAATAAGAGCTACCTCAGCTGAAGAAAAGATAACTTCGTGACATTTTGGTCTCCCCCTTTATTCAATGAGGGAAGCATGAAATAATGGCACGGCCCCGAGAAAAGCAATAAAGTATAATGATTCTATTTTTCCTCTTTACATTACCACGAAGAGAGAAGGCGTCTATTGCATTCCGCTACCCCATTGTGATCACGAAACTATTGGCATGCCTACAATACGACACACAGTGAAACAGCTGTTTGTTTTGGGTGGGTGCCAGTGCCCAAGAAACTGTGCTTTCTTCTATTTTTACTGACAGAACCGGCTTTCATTCATAGTCATTTTTGGTATATATACCCAGATGTCCACAAAAAGGTGATAGTCCCGTTGATTTCGCGGTGAGCTGGTTTAGGCGGCCCCCCTGTAGCTGGCTCTTACGGCATTGAGTAATATGACAACAGTGCTATACATCAAAATAAAAGGCAACAAATCAAATCTGAATGGCTCTTCACAGCATCAGTATAAGTTGGCGCGATGCCGGGTCTTCAAACTGGTACTATTATAATAGGTGTGTGTGTGTGTGTGTGTGTGTGTGTGTGTGTGCGCGTGTGCGTGTGCGTGTGTGTGTGTGTGTGTGTGTGTGTGTGTGTGTGTGTGTGTGTGTGTGTGTGTGTGTGTGTGTGTGTGTGTGTGTGTGTGTGTGTGTGTGTGTGCGTGTGCGTGTGCGTGTGTGTGTCTGTGTGTGTTCTGGGATGGGTGGGGAAGGCAACGATGATATGTTGACTTCGATGATGCCTAAACACCTATTTACGAATAGAAATTCCAAATTTTAACAATCGCAAGCAAATTGCGACATTGTTTAGTATTATTTACACATAATTCACCGTCTAAATGACGTTATCAGTTCGACCTAAACAAGCTATTTCTTGATACTAGTTATATAGTGTCAGAGCAAAAATTCGATTACCTCAAAGTAGACAGGGCATGAGTTCATGTTCTCCGCTGAATGTTCATTATTTCACGCTAATACAAAACTATCATTTGTGAAATGTGGCTATATAAAAGACTATTCATACGGCATCTGGGAAGATATGAAAACTTAACTAGGTTTGAGAGACAGCGCTGCTATGTGAACCCGCATCGTCAAGAGGGATGGCAGTGTTTTTGAGGGTAATGCATTTAAAAAGGCAATAAAGGTTGCACCCAAGACCTCAGTTTGGAAGCGCAGCATACGAACAAGACGGCAACTATTAGAGGCGTGTGCTAACCAACTCAATCGGGATAAACGACGTTCTCTACCCTTCGTATACTTTATTTGTTTGTTCTCTTTATAGCTTTCCCCTGAACGTTTCCTGAACACGCATATTTTTTCTTTTAGATTAGGCTTATCCTATGTTTGTTTCCGGGCCCGAAAATGAGAACATGAAAAAAGACGAGTTGGGCAGGAGGGCGTATAAGCAGTAAGTAAAGTGTTATATTGTTTAACTGCATACGCGAAGAACTTGAGCCCGGAAAGCCTTCAAGCTCCGTAATTCTGAAGAAGCGTTCCTGACTGTGGACGAGATGCGTAGGTTAGGTGTCATATCTTACACTTATGCATTAGCATATAAAGTGACCGCCATTGTTTAAAACCCGCAGCGTGCTACAGAAGCTGTTTTAAATATATTTCACGTCGAGCAGCGCGCCTCGGCTTTGTAGTGGCGTTAGCTGGTTCCTAAACAAAGATGGCGTGTTTAAAAACCTTGCATAAAGGTTCCCTTGGCTACACGACCCTAATGCAGGCCTCATGAGTGCGAGAAACAAAAGTAAACGTGTCTAAGCCAAACACCTGTTATGCTAGACAAAATTTTTCTCTTTTGCTAAGACCTCGTTACTTGAAATGGGTCTTGTGTGAGCTTTCACAATTCTTATGCTAATGATACCAAGAACTTTCTGCCTTTTGTTCGAGGTTGTGCTCACAAATACAAAGGTGACTTACCATCTCTCTACTTCAAGAAGTCAATCAGTGCCTTAGTAAAGTCTTTGAGGAGAACAACTTTTTATTCGCTTCAAACGAAACACTCTTTTGTCTAAATTCAGTACGTTAAACACTTGCGCGCGCAGCCACACAATTATCCTGGAACTCACTGAAGGTATAACAATGAAATTCGCGCAGCACCGCATCCACTTTTTGGCTCCATCTTGGCCAAAGAGAACCAGAATGACCGCCCTTTGCTAACGACAGCTCACCATAGCTTTCAAAGAAATATTTCCCGTCAGCAATGTGACGCTGTGCTGTTCCCAAAGGCTGCGCCAGCGAGAAAACCATCGAATGTGTTCCCTGTTGTTGTGCTCACAATACCTTGACCTATAAAGGCAGCCGGTCAGTGACGACTTTGTTGGCCTGAAGAACCTTCTAAAGCTAGGCTTGGGCTTGAGCGTATGTGTGTGTAACGGGGCTCCCTGGGTAGCTCAATTTCGACAAACGGCTGCTTTCTACGTACACACTCGTCCGATACTAGTCTAACTGTGATGCTTATGGTGTTTGTATAAACACTTCTAAAGATTATGCAATAAAGTGAACTGCTAGAGAGGTGGTGTACTCTTACGTCCATCCAGCTTCTTGCCTTATCCCATTTGTTCTTTTTTCTCATGCTAATTTACTTTTTCTACTGATTGATTGATTGATATGTGGGGTTTACCGTCCCAAAACCACTATATTATTATGAGAGACGCCGTAGTGGAGGGCTCCGGAAATTTCGACCACCTGGGGTTCTTTAACGTGCACCCAAATCTGAGCACACGGGCCTACAACATTTCCGCCTCCATCGGAAATGCAGCCGCCGCTTCTTTTTCTACTGTACCTGCTCTCTCGATTTCTTTTTACCTTTTCTTCTTCTCTTTCTCTGATGACTCACACTCAATGCAGGGGATTGGTCGAGTAGTAGAAAAAAATTTTTCAGTACTTCTTTTAGTATACTACTAGTATAACATAGAATTATCTTATATTGAAGAACATCTCTTTTCTTCTTTCTTTTTCTCTGTCTGTCTCTTTCAGGCATGCTTCACAAAAATGAAAGAAAAAGTACGAGAATAAAATCAGGTGAAGAAAAAAATACGAAACTCCTTTGTCGTATTCACGCACAACGATTAGTGTGTCTTGATACAAGCTTCATCTGCGATTAACGTTGATGAAAGAAAAAGTAATGTACTTCTTAAAGAAAGGCGTAATAGTGGTTGTGGAAAGATATCATATTTAGTTGTGTAGACAGAGAAGTCCAACGTCAATCATCTGCAAAAACGAACTGTATTTGGGCAATGTTTCAAATTTTCTTCATTACTTAAAGCCTAAAGGAGAAAGGAACTTTTAGTCCAAACACAGCCGGGCCATTCATTGCTGGTTCGTAGGGTTATAACGCTAATAGCTTGTACTAAAGATCAAAATTACATTAAATCATGGTATAGCGTTGCTTTCCAGTGACGAAATTTGCAGGTATGATATAGCGAAAGCAAAAAGGGTGAACTACCCAAAGCAAAAACAAAAAGAGCTGGTTTACTTTTCTTCCATTCGTTTTGTCTTGTATGACAATTAACTTCTTCTGATTATCTTTGTTTTGCCACTTACAAACACAGACGCCTGTTAGAGGTTCATGCTACACCATTCTCAAACCGCTGAACCGAATGGCTCATGGTCAGAACACAACCTTTTTCCAAGCATGGTACCATGCGCTGCATTTTGCCATTTGGGGCGAGACACTCGGCAAGAGGAAAAACAAAACTAATAAAGAACAATGCCCCCCCCCTCGAAAAAAAAAGAGGGAAACGGAGAGAGGGGCAACTGCAGAGCGTGATAAAAAGGAGCACTGAAAGGTGACGTATGCGCATTGATACGCCGGCGCTGGTGGTCAAGATATAGAAGGTAATACGTAGTGTATTCTATTTGTATGTATTTTTCAATGTTCCATTCCTCTCGTGAGTTATATCGGCTTTAATTAAGCCGACTTATTCTTCAAATAATGAAGAAAAGGCAAAATGAGCGTATATCGGCGGCGTGAGAGATGGATAACGTACTCCTACCGACCAACCGGCAAACGGGACGTCATTTGAAGAGGAGCAGATAGATATAAAGCAACTTTGAAAACGATGTTCTCTTGTGCGAAAAATTGCCATCAATATTGATCAGAATCCTCAAGAGGAATGTCTGAAATACAAGCACTCACCACAGCACAGCACCATGTCGTGAAGTTCATCTCGCCGCTGCCAACCAGTTGTTGCGGATGGGGGTCTACCCGGTTTCTTATGGTAGCGTGGTGTAACCGGGTGGAGGAAACGAACGCTGACAAGAAGAGGATACGAAAAACAAACAGGTTTTTGGCACTATTTACACATATTTACAGCAAAAAAAGGTTAGTGGTTTCACAAACCATGAGCGTGGTGGTTGAACCGTTACATAATTCAGAGCGACGTCCAGCACTCTGCGGCGTCGTTTTAAGCCCTGTCGGGCTCCTCCTCTTTGAGTGGAACACCAATCACACACACACATCAGGTGAGGGGGACGAGCATGCACGGTGCACGGGAACGTCTAATATTGAGTCGTGATCACTGCACTGCAAGGTGGCGCGAGAGGGGCGCTTCCTCGTCGTGTGTGTGCCACTAGTCGAGAGGTACCAAGTTCCTGACAGCATACATCAAAGGGCCCGCCGATCTGTTCGCTTAATTAGTGGGGCCATTTGCGGCGGCCGCCACGGTCTCTTCCAAGGAAGATGCTGTCTTTGTTGTCCTCTCTGGAACGGTTAACAGCGTTGTGGCGACACGATGTCTCACCCTCGCGCTAGCAGGGACAATGCCTGGTGGCATAGGCGGCCCTCCGGTCGGCTGCGTGATTGAGGATTAAAAGAGCGCCGCTCCCCCGTCAGCTCTGGAGTCGGGGGAGCGGCGCCAGAGCTGACGGGGGAGCTTTCCCTCCGCCAGCTTCCCCATCGCTTCTCCATCGCCAGCTTCCCCATCGCCAAATGAGTCGCCGAGGCCATCAGTCACCGCTGCTGCTCGAAGGGACGACGAAAGGGTCCGCATTTGAAAGTCAGGAGCTCGCCTTTGCTTGCCGCATGGTCTGGGTAAATTGCCGAAATATTCGACAGCGTCTGGCAGACTGGGCGCCGAAGGGGTTGAGACCCCCCAGTAGACCGGCCTATGCACCACGGCGTCTGCCCAGACGAAGTGCCGGGCCAAACGTACCACTTGGCTCAGTTTTTTTTTATTACCTTGGAGTTGTGAAACCGGAAATAATATTCTTGGTCTATGCGGTGCAATCATTTGTTCAAGTTACTCAACTTCTTGAACAAATACGCCTTATTTCTTTTGCTGTTCCTTTCAGTTCACCTCGCTGTTACTCATTTCAACCTCATTGATGACAACGTGCGCGTGTCGTAATTCTGAGGCGGACGAATTTGAGGCCAAAGCAACCTGAAAAATGTCCGACCTTTGTGTGTTCTTTCATTACTTGACACTATCAGTTATGAAGAATGAAATCAATTATTTTTTCTGAAGTTGCTCGAAATAAATGAGTGCTCTATGTTTACCTAAAAACCAGCGTGCCGATTTCAAATAACTGCGTTCGCGCTTAAATTAGCGGTTTGGTCATAAAGGTAGAAGGGCATCTACTTTGATTAATGAAAAAAACATATAAGAGCTCAGAAAACAATGCTTTAAGTTTCTTATTTGCTGTTAGAAAATGAAAACAAAATAACATGTCGATACGGTTCAGACCCTCGATAAGAGCATTTAAAAATGTACCTTTTCGAGGGCACGAGATATATAGACTCCTGAACAAAAGTGATGTGATGTTTTATTTTGCGGCGTAGATATATGCGCTCCAATTCCCCAGGCGTACATGTAAACGTGACAATATACACTGCCATTGCACTCTTTGGCGTAGAAAACAAACCGGTTAGACGAGACATAGAGTACGGTGATTCCGCGCTATCCTCGTCGGCTTTTAATTTATTTTTTATGGGTTTCAGTATGTACGCATACAATCTTGCTTCCTGCGTGGCAGTGTGAGAAATGCCCCAGCCGTTCCGCCCGCTTGGTTTCTGCTATTGCTTCTGTTTGATTGCGTTCAAAGCGGGAATTCAATTTTCAAAGTAGTGCTGGACAATGTCTTCGCGTGGTCTGAAGGGCCAGCCGGCTTTGCAAGAATGCGGAGTTGCTTGAACGAGGCGCCGAGTGTACATCCAACAGAAGAATAAGAATGCAGGCGAAAAAGAAAGGAAGGGACCTCTCTCCTCTGCGCCTGAGAACAAAGCCATTTTATTCGCTGCATGCGGAAGCTGCAGCAGTATTAAGGCAGCCAGCCCGTTTCTTTGACGCTGTGCATGCAAGTGAAACAAAACGCCTTATGCGAAATGACAGTGGTTCGCACAAAGCCATGCTGCGTTGTGCCCCCTCCCGCTTGCAGGACTACTACAGAAGGAAGGAGCTATGAGCTGGAGTGAGGGAAATAGGTTTCAAAGGCGCTTAAAAATAAAAAAAAAACATGGGGATTCGAGTGAGGCATTGTGTCGTTGCATTGTTTTGCAATCCGGAAACACGAGCTGGAGCTTTGGAGATAAAGCAAAATACGAAAAGCCTTTGCTCGTTCAATGAATGACCTCAGCCCGGGTTGCGGCCGTGTTTTGTGGTCAAGTTTATCGCTTTACGCGTGGCGAGGAACTCCCGAGTACTAAGGCCATTATCGATTTCTTTTCTCCTGTTGTGATGGTTACAGGACGTTCGTCACTATGTTTGTTGATAGCTGACGAGAAAGGATTAACATGAACTTTTTATTTCATGGCATGGGTGGAACGGCTGACGGCGCACGGATACGCTACCGTGTGCAGCGCCGTTGAGTCGGACGTCACGGCCAACCCAGAAGTCAGGGTCGCAACTCCGGAGGTCCAGGATCAGGCCACGGCTCACGAGGACCACACCCGGTAGGCCTCGCCCACGAACCTGCTCTCGGCCACTGCACCCAGGCAGGAGCCGTTCGGCAGGTCTCGGCCTTGGACCTTGAACAGACACACCGGAGCTCGACCTCGAACCGACACGTACGGGTCGCACGTCCAGCTCAGGAATGCTGCCAGGAACTCGTCCTCTCGAGCGGCGCACCGCTTCCTCTGCCTTCGTGGCCTCAACCCTCGAGCTCTCTTTTCCGCACGTTCCTTCTTCTTGGCCAGGGCCCCGCCAGGTACCCTCGGGTGCACCCTGCAGCTCATGAGCTCGCGGCCCACGTCCGAGTCTGGCGCGTCGCTCGGTATGGCTCGGCACCGCTCGGCGATTCTAGATTCAGCCAGCAACTTCCCTGGCACCTGGATCCTCGGCCACCCTGGACCTCGCCCGGTTCCGTGGTCCTCCGTACACACGCCCGCGTCTCACCCGGCAGAACGTCTCGCTCTTCCCTTGCCGATGTGCGACGCTCTGGTGACACCGGCGCTTGATGGCGTGGGTGCGGCTACGGAGCAGTCAACCCGCATCGGAGACGCGATGCTCCATGCGGGGAATGGCCAGCCCGTGCAACGAAGAGCGTGCGCCGAGACGCGATGCTCGACGCAACCGTGACCATTAGCCAGGCCACGTTCATCGCTGTGTCAAACGGCTGACCGTGGAGACGCCTCGCCGAGATCCGCGATGCCCTCGGCAAGGAAGAGAACAGCAGGCCAGGCCGCGCCCCGAGATGCAGTACTCGTGCCGGCAATGCCGCCCCAGCTGGTAGTTGGATGACAGTAGCGTGGACAGCCGCGTTCCCTGGCCGGAACCTGGATCGCCTGCGTCCGACGCTTCGGCCCGCTGCCTCCCGTCTGCCGCTGCTTCGGCTCGTCCCCAGCCAGAAAGCCCACTGCCACGTGATGGTCGCCCGTGGCCCAATCGTGGCACGCTACCTCTATGGGCCACCACAGGTCATCAGCTGATTCGCTGACACTCACGCGCACATTACACGCGCCTTGCCCCGCACTTCCGTCGTTGTCGTTTTCTTCACTCATCACACCTGTCAACACAAACAATGAGGTGTTATAAGGAAAGGTACTCAATAAAGAAACATGGACAGCGCATAGACATATAAATTTCTGCAGCTTGCGCTGCCATAGCTTCTTCCAAAAAACAAAATAAGGTTGAGTGACACCAATGCTCTTGACGGGACGCTTTATTTCTTGCAAAAATTTCTTAGTTCAGAATACCCGGTGCACATACCATTCCCCGCCGCTCTTCCGCACATACCGATCCCCGCACGTTCATAACTATCGGATTGCATCTTTCGTGCGTCACATATTAACTATGCTGACCAACTGAACGCTATGGTGTCGATGTTATTAAAGGCCCACACAGGCGATTTTCGAGGTTACTCAATCTCAATGAAATTCACTGGGCATTTCCATTTGCACGCTTGCGCCCATCATGCCGAATTGCAAGCTAGAGAGTTTCACAGATGCCTTTCAAATGAGTTATATAGCCCACCTTCAAGCTCATCACCTCGCTTGCCAGAATTAATGGCAACATTGTGTGTGCGATAATATATTTTTGAAAGCGGAAGTGACGCAACAGATCTCCCACTGCAGCGTCTGCGTGTCTGATATGGATAGCGCGGCTTTGGCCGGTACTTCATTGGCTCTGAGCGCGTGCGATATCCTTTTCTGTGCTAGCGGGTGTGCGATCAATCGATTCCCAGGTACGTGGGATCTGCCGATTTTTTTTTCTGGCACTGGCTATAGCGATATCCACAATACCATGGACGATAGGCCAAAGGGGCGGCGAGAAACAATCCTGCGATTGGCACCCACTAGTGGCGCCTCTTGTGAATGGGTTCCCTCGTGGATGCGGCTGCTGTCACAAATAGCCGTACGCTAAAGCGCATCTGGTTTCAGACCATGTGTCCTGCAGTGAAGTGATGTCATCCAAACGTTGAGCCTCCCAACCACAACAGTTGTCACACGTGGGGCACGCAGCAGACGAAGCAGACGATCGAAGAAGTGACGTGCTGACGAGCATACGTCACTAAAACTAGCGCATACACGTACCACTGCCTGGTGGCGCAGCTCATATCAAGGCACGTGACAAGTCACCCCGGAAAAGAAGACACAAACCCAAGAGTTGGTGGGATGAGGAAGTCAAGAGAGCCATAGCAAAACGTCAAGAAGCCTCTAGAGAACACAGACATGCTAAGCAGCGGGGCGAACCGGCCAATGGTGTTGAAAAAAATTGGGAGATCTTTCTAAGCTGTAGAAGGGAGGCATCCCTTCTCATCAACGAAAAGATTAAAAAAAGGGAGCTCAATCTCTGGCAGAAGTACATAAAAAAGATAGAAAAGCAGCTGCGAAATTTCGGAACCTTCTAAACTCTCTAAGAAATGAGACGAGCCTAGAGCAGTGGTTTATGACTGCAGCTCAAGGTGCTAGGCTAGAAGGAGAAGACGCTATTGAATATATAAAAACAAGGGTGACAGAAAAATTTCAACAAAGAAGTGCTTTATGCACCACAATAGACAAAATGAATCAAGTGGCGCAATGGCTCCATTTTCACAACGAGAATGGGAAAGGGCTGAGAACACGGTTCCTAGTAGTACATCAACAGGCACAGATGGCATTCCCACAATGCTGATAAAGACATCAGGTCCGAAGTCTAAGCAGGCTTTGAGAGAGCCAGTGAGCAAAATAATAATCGATGGTGACGTCCCCGATGGATGGAGACTTAGCAGGATGAGCATGATCTATAAAGGAAAGGGGGACCAAGCTGACATAAACAACTACCGTCCTATAACAGTGACATCCTTGGTCTATAGGCTGGCGATGCAGATTATAAAGTAAAGACTGCAGGCATGGATAGAGGATGAGGGGGTGCTGGGGGAACTGCAGAATGGGTTTCGGAAACACAGGAGGTTGGAAGACAATCTGTTTTTACTGACGCAGTGCATCGAAATAGCAGAAAAAGAACGCAGCCCCCTGTGGCTAGCATTTTTGGATATCAAGAGAGCATTAGATAGCGTGATTCAAGAGGACTTGTGGGGAATACTTGACATTCTTAGTGTAGAAGATGTGGTCACTAATCTTTTAAAGGATATCTATAAAGGTAACCAGGCAGTTATAAAGTGGGAAAAACAGGTATCCAAGCCTACAGAAGTAAAACGGCGGCTTAGGCGGGGGTGTCCCCTGTCACCCTTGTTATTCATGATGTACCTACATGGATAAGAGGCCAAATTAGAGAAAAGTGGACTGGGCAACATCCTTTTCGTCAAACAAGGAAAATTCATTCAACAGGTACTACCAGCATTGATGTACGCCGATGATATAGTGATAATGGCCAACAACAAGGAAGATTTGCAGAGGTTGATGGACATCTGCGGTAATGAGAGAGATAGGTTAGATTTCAGATTCAGTAAAAAAAGTCAGCAGTCATGATTTAATGATAATGAAGGTAGTGAGCTTAGAATGCAGGAGGTCATACTAGAGATAACAAATAAATACAAATATCTGGGACTATGGATAAGCAATAGGTCGAGTACCTAAGGTAACACGAAATATACGAGACAACTAAAGGTAACAGGAATGCAGCGGTGATGAAAAACAGGGCACTGCGGAATTACAATAGGTGTGAGGTTGTGAGAGAAATATGGAAAGGGGTCATGGTTCCTGGTCTGACGTTCAGCAATGCGGTCTTGTGCATGAGATCAGAAGTTCAAGCAAGATTAGAAATTAACGAACGTGGAATAGGTAGGCTTGCCTTAGGAGCTCACGGGAATACTCCAAAGCAGAGAGTACTAGGTGATATGGGATGGACATCATTTGATGGCAGGGAAGCTAGCAGCAAGATAAAATTTGAGAAGTGATCGAGAGAAATGGGGGAGGAGCGTTGGGCTAGGAAGGTATTCAGCTACTTGTACATGAAGAATGTCGATACGAAATGGAGGAAGCGAACCAGAAAATTGACTGGTAAATACCTAGAAAACAGCAGGGAGCTAATCCAAAAAGAATTATCGGTTAAGAAGAAGGTGAAGGAAGCTGAGACCTATATGTGGAGAATCAGGCATGATTAAGAAGTCCGCACTAGAGATCTAACGAACTTTTAAGCAGGAAATTGCCAAGGAAAGGGTCTATGATAATACTCGGAGTAGTTCTCTACTGTTTGAGGCCAGGACGGGAGTATTGCGAACCAAGACATATCGGGCCAAATACGAAGGGGTAGACACAGTATGCAGTGCGTGTGGAGAGGAAGAGGAAACTGCTGAACACTTGATAATTTTCTGTAAAGCGCTTCACCCTATAGTTCAGGATGATGGCGCAGAGTTTTTCAAAGCACTGGGGTTTAGGGACAGGGAGGGCAAAATTTACTTTAATCGGGCAGAATTAACTAGAAGGAGGTTATCTGATTGGTGGCTAAAGTCAAGGCACGAGTGAAAATTAAACCCTTCACTGCAAAGTACGAGTCCTCATCCTCACTACTTCAGGAAAAAAATCTAGTTTTTGGTTCACTAAGTATTACGGCTTGGTGGCGTTAGCCACCGCCCGATCTAAAGGGTACAGCTATATCAATCATCCATCCATCGTGATATCAGGGTATAGAGTAGGAACAGGAACTAGCTTTTAAAAGCGTGCTGTAAATAATTTTATAGTGAAAGCTCTTATGAGACGACAACATGGGTCACGCGGTGCCGTAGTTGTCCGCCACCGCAGCCACCGGTGTCGGTAACCACTATCGCACGATTAAAAAAAAGAAAATTCAAATAAAAAATTGTCAGATCCCACATACTTGGGAATCAACGTTTTGCGAAGCAAATGGAGGGAAGCTTACCGTGTTGCAAGTTTCGCTATTGAACGACACGTCCTGAAATGACGCTAAATTTATGTACAGTTGTTGCACGAACACACATATGTTGAAGAGTTACAGATGTTTATATAATCAGTTGTTTGCGTTTCCGCAACGATGTCAACTGGAACACGCGTATTAGCAACACCAGATGCTGATATGAAGCGCTGATGCTTGTGACGATGCTGGCACTGGACACAGCTACATAAATCAAATTCATCGCATGGCAACTAACCACAATCGAAGTTAATCCGACGTGACAGCTGTGTCAAAGGAGTAAGTATGTTGTTTATGAAATTGATTAAGCAGCACTGCAACCACTATCGATTTTTCACGAAGATTAGCGTCTATTTGAAAACACCTTTCTTTTCTACTGTCAGTATATGCATAAACACATTTTATATATATGCATCTGTGGCAGTCTATCATAGGCGCTTGTCCAGTCCGGTCTCCGCTAAAAAGTCTATCAGGAAGATTATTGCCTTTTTCTGGAGATGCATCTCAGGCCATGGTCCAAGTAGTTTCTTTATTGTGAGGAGCCATCTGTCCAAACTCGCTAATTTGCTTTTTAATTTTTCTCTTTCATTCGCGTATTTAACGCACTCCAAAAGAATATAGCGGACATTTTCTTCTGCATGACCACAATGGCATTCTGGTCAGTAGTATTGATGTATCTTGTGCAGGACGCCGTTTGTGTATGCTACTTCGAATCGATGTCGGTGAATTAATGTCTCTGGGTGTCGCGGGAGGTCTGTCGCTATGGGAAATTTTCAGTGTGGATCAACTTCATACAGTACTGTTTCCTTTGCTCTAGGGCTATCAAATCACTTCTCCATCGAACAATAGTTAGCTCATTGCGTTATAAAATGTCGAATATCCGCCCCAGACATAGGGATTGCGCAATCCCGTTCTTCCTTCAATGCTTTCTTCGCGAGGCTGTCAAGCCTCTTCATTTCCTTTTATTCCAATGTGGCTGGGTATCCATTGGAATACGATGTTGTGACCCTGTCGTAGGCATATTCCACAGTTTCTGCAATACATTATGTTATTTCACCATTTTCGTAAAGTAATCTCGCATTTCTGATTAGCTGAAGAGCAGGTTTGCTATCCGTGCATATCACCCACTTTCATGGCTCAGGTTTCTCGCAGATGAGCTTAACTGCTTCAAAAATAGCCACCAATTCTGCTGTCGTCGATGAAAATTTGTGGGATAATTTGTACATTCTCTTTTTGTGAATTTCGGGTATGAAGACCGCACAGGATGACGCTTCTTCAGTGCATGATCCATCTGTGTATATATTCATTTTTTTCATTATGCATTATATGAAACTGATGATGTACCATCTGTGCCGCTACTAGAGGTGCCTTGTCTGCTTTCTTCTCTATGCCGTCTATTTCAGGGATAACGTTAGAAGTGGCAGCTTCCAAGGTGGTTTTGAAGGTTACCATTGTTTAAATTTTGGTACTACTGCTTGAAATGGTGATACACAATCGTGTGGTCTCGTTGCCGTCCTTTTGTGTTAGTGCACCAGATAAACAATGACATTCATGTTGCATGAAAATTGTAATAAATTTCGAGATGTTTTCTTTAGTTCGGAGTACTGCCAAAGGTGGCTGTCGAGCCTCTGCATACACTAAAGCACTTAACGTTGACCGTGGCAACCCCAGACATACCCTCAAGCTCCTTGCAAATAACAAGTGAAGTCCCCTATGGGCTGGTAAATGCACAGTATCTTAGTTCTTTTAAGACAACTCATGTTCGCGCGCATGGTCGTAGAGGCACCTCCCAGTTCAACCTACGTAGGTCTTCCCACACGATAGAAGTATGGCATGCAAAACCACGATTGCGCATTTCACGTATCGTGTGGCAGCTTTTGGCATCCGCGCCAGCGCGCAGGCTTCCCAGTTATCTGTCCTCGAAAGCTCCTCTATGAGAAAAAACGTATTGTGATATCTTAATTTTTGTCTATAGCATGCGCTGGGGTTGCCCACTGGCACCTCCTAACAGGCTGTTCGATTACTTTTGGTGCCATGGATAGACTTTCTTCTCATACCTCTAGAAGTAAATCAAGCAATCATGAATGTTTGCAGCTGCAAAAAAAAAGAAACAGGAAATAAAATAACTTTAACCAAGACCCAGAGTGAGCTCTCTGCCATGGAATAGACATGGTTAAACAGCCGTGACGCGAACCACGTATTCTATATACTGTAGCGGAAAGAAATAAATAGCCCTTCCATGATATGGCTTCCCGCATGGAAGAACAGCCCGCTGAAGTGGTTGTAATCAGTGCAAACGGAAGGAAGCCATCGTTCGCAGACGGGCAAAGCTAGCAATTAGCGGCTACATAATCCAGACGCCACGTTGTCGGACAGTTATGAGAGCAACCAGAGCAGCACCTACTTGTATGCCTGTGTGATGTTCTTTTCGCTTTGGTTGAGGCCTCGGCTGTCTTGGCGCGGACATCGCGGTGGCTGGTGCGTGTCGTCACATGTGATGAATCTGCGGCCAGAATCCATTCATGATCTTCAGCGGTTACACAAGCAGCCGCATTGTACGGTTTCACGACACAGCACTGTGCATCGTCTCACCGCCATCAGAATGGCATGCCTGACCGAGACAGACTTCCGAGCACCGGTGACGTCACAAAACAGAGGAAGCGAAGCAAAACCTCAAGATCGAGGTAAGAAAGACCGTTCTATATCAAGCAAGCCCAGGTGCGTCGTTCAGAAAAAACAATTAAGAGTCCTGCTGGTCACCCTCTTCGCCGAGATGTAATTACGGCCGTTGAATAAACACGTGCAGCATCACCGGCTAGCGGTGGGGACAAGCGACCCCTGTCCCGAAAGGATGGCTTCCATATGTTGCGCCTTGTTGTTTTTGTCGCTGTCGCGAGAAGATGGAACGCCACTCGCTCCATCCGCACACAGAAGCAATGGCGTCCTTGGGAGGCATTTTCTAATCGATGCGCGGGAAGAGTCAGAGCAGACTCTGCGCGCGAAAGACAGCCACCATCATTGCTGTCCTGCACTTTTCATTATCAATGCGGGCCTCCTCACATTACGCAAACGTCGCGTAATAACACAGAGTGGGGCTAGTTGCTACGTATTCATTCAACACGAGACAGGGCGTGCAAATACGGACACGAGTAGAAAGTCGGGACGCCACAAACGCCTATACTAACCGAGCAACTGAAGAGGCGCACGACGGTGAAAAGAAAAAAACAGATGGCACGAAACGTTATCGGCGCGCGCCCGCACAATATCCGAACTATATGAACTAGCCATGCGTTGTGGTCTGCGTGAAAGTTAACTGTTAAGGCAATTTATTCTTTTTTATCCACGTTATTGAACGGTTGGCTGACGCATTCGTGACTGCTATTATCAATATATCATGCTTCAATTATAAGACGCGTTTTTTTTTCAATCCTATGCAAGGACAAAACTGCAAATTCATCAAATTACGAAGTGCAATTACACTCTCAACAACGTCAGAAAAATTAGAACGTGAGCCTCCAGTTTGCGCTTTCTTAGGTTCCAATATTGTATGGTTAATGCAGTGGCCCACCTGTTCTATAGGCGCACGAGCGACCTTATCTGAAAGGGACCTTATATAATACAGTTGTCAGTGAATATGTTGGTGTGTTTTACAAAAGAAATATCAGACCACTTTTGTCCCCTTTTATCCGCTCATTCTTTCCCTCCAGTGCGGGTCAAAGCTTACCTAGCTTATTGGCAGCCGTTAAAACAGCATTAGTACTGTATCTACTTCCTACTTTCTATAGCCTGTGAGATATGCAATGAAAATGATGTATACCTACGTCATGTTTCGATCTATCGCTTTCTGCCAGCGCTCATACTTCACGTAACAAACTTCTTTAAACATTCAGTGACAGTCACCACTGCAACAACAGTATAACTTACTGTTTCAGGCGAAAACCGTTACAGGCGAAATGCACATGTAGCTATAATACAAAAGGAGGCTAAACCTCTTACTGCACTCAGCGCTCAACGAGTGCTAGCAAATACCGCGGAAGTTAGAAAAAAAGACAATCTCCCCTTCCGGGCTGTCAAATCGGCACGAAATACTGCAGGGTCTTTCCATAATAGGACACGGTAATCGATGTAAGAATCTCCCAGCACGAGCGACAAGCACAAGACAAGGATTTGGAAAATCTGAATGGCAGCTTCTTGTACAGCACGGTTCATTATGCAGGACTCACTTTGGGCGCGAATCACGTACTTTGTCGAGAACGAGAACGACCGTAGCCATAACACGCAATGACTTCCACGTCTGGTACAGCAAAAGACAATGCTAATGTATATTCTTGATATATCTTTGGTGGTGTCGTAAGGGGAGTACACTTACCATTCGCACAATCAATTTCTCCTCTTCCTTTCACTTTTAGGGGCGAAACTCGTTATGGCGTGGCTTGTGCGTTCTCTGTTGTCATAATGCGTAACATGTCGCACATACCCGCATAGCAGTGGCACCTACCCACCCTCGGTTACATATCCGCATGTCCACATGTTACGGGAAAAAAATGACAGCATATCCACGGAGTGAATGATGATGAGTGGGGCGAAGCGGCCTTCAGCCAGTTCGTCTGTTCGTTCTTGCGTTCATTCGTCCACGCGACCATTCGCGTGTCCATCCATCCGCCCGTCTGTTTGCTAGTCTGTCTGGCCATCCATCCGTGCGTCCGTCTGTGCGTCCATCTAGTGAACACTGCAAGTACCGCTATCTCGCATCGCCTGTGGCACATACCCACTCTAGAGCAGGTATGTGCCAAGCGTGTGCCTGTGACGGACAGAGGACATAGCTCGAACTTAAGCAGCTTCGCTCCTACTTATCTGGTCAACTCGCAGATCCCAACATCTCCACGCTCTCACGTGGTGGAACGACATCACACGATCACCACATGGACCAATTTTTTTCTATTCATGAGCTTAAAGCAGCACTGGCTTTGTGTAGACGAACATCAGCACCAGGGCCTGATGGAATATCATACAGAGCACTGTGTCACCTTGGTGAGTGTGCGAGGACTGCCCTCCTCGAGATGTACAACGATTCGTGGCGAGAGGGCACCCTCCCAGTTAACTGGAAGACCAGCCGTTTGGTTCCATTACTGAAGCCTGGCAAGTCACCATTGGTGCTCACATCATACCGCCCGATTTCACTGGCTAGTTGCTTGAGCAAACTGATGGAGGGGATGGTACTTGAACGGCTAGAATGGTTCCTGGAGCATCACAACATCTACCCGGACGCTATGACGGGATTTCGCCGTGGGCGGTCATCAATTGATAGCGTCATAGACCTGGTCAGATACGTGCAACACGAAAAAGGCCGTAAGCGTCTCTGCGCTTCTTTATTTCTTGATAATAAAGGGGCGTACGATAACGTCACACATGAAGCTGTCCTCACCGCTCTCAAGGAGGTAGGAGTGGGTGGTCGGATGTTTCAGTGGCTACGCAGCTATCACTCTGAGCAATCCTTTTTCGTGAGAACCGAGGATGGTGACACTTCACTATATTACAGCCACCGTGGTGTTCCCCAGGGTGGCATACTTAGCCCTGTACTATTCAACCTGACGCTAATAGCTCTCAATGAGCATCTGCCAAGTAATGTCAGATTGTCAATGTACGCGGACGAAATCTGCGTTTGAACGTCTGCAGTAACACGTCTACAGCTGCGAGCGCGAATTCAGAGAGCTGCCACTCAAGTTGCTATTTACCTCCGTCATCGAGGTCTGGAAAATATAAATGGCAGCTTCTTGTACGGCACGGTTCATTATGCAGGACTCACTTTGGGCACGAATCACGTACTTTGTCGAGAACGAGAACGACCGTAGCCATACCACGCAATGACTGCCCCGTCTCGTACAGCAAAAGACAATGCTAATGTATTTTCTGGATATATCTTTGGTGGTGTCGTAAGGGGAGTACACATACCATTCGCACAATCAATTTCTCTTCTTCCTTTCACATTTAGGGGCGAAGCTCCTTATGGCGTGGCTTGTGCGTCCCCTGTTGTCGTAATGCGTAACCTGTGGCACATACCCGCATACCAGTGGCACCTATCCTCCCTCGGTTACATATCCGCATGTCCACATGTTACGGGAAAAAAATGACAGCATATCCACGGAGTAAATGACGATGAGTGGGGCGAAGCGGCCTTCAGCCTGTTCGTCTGTTCGTTCTTGCGTTCGTTCGTCCGCGCGACCATCCGCGTGTCCATCCATCCGCCCGTCCGTTTGCTAGTCTGTCTGGCCGTCCATCCGTGCGTCCGTCTGTGCGTCCATCTAGTAAACACTGCAAGTACCGCCATCTCGCATCGCTTGTGGCACATACCCACTCTAGAGCAGGTATGTGCCAAGCGTGTGTCTGCGACGGACAGAGGACATAGCTCGAACTTAAGCAGCTTCGCTCCTAAAACGTAGCACGGGGTCATTATCACGCTCTCGATGTTAACAAAGCGCTGACAGCATAATTGTGGTAGATAACCTTGTTTATTCCTTGGATTATCCGCTGAATGGCGGTACTTGTCTGTAATGAATATGTGATAAAAAGAGGCGAGATGGCGGTACTTGAAGTGTTCACTAGGTGAACAGATGGACGCGCGGATGGACAGACAGACAAGCAGATAGACAGACAGAAACACGGACAGATGGACGGACGCACGAACGGGTGCACGAACGGATGGACTGACGCACGGACGGGCACGTGAACGGACGCACAAACAGTGCGCACGTACGGACGCACGGATGGAAAGCACGGAGGGATTCATGGACGCTTCTTCACACTCATCATCATTGATTCCGTGGATACGCTGTGATTTTTATCATTTTTTGTTAGCGTGATTATTGTTGATGAATATAATTATTTTCTTCACCTTTTGATTCGTGAACGGACCTCCGAGCAAATAAACTAAAGGGAGACAATGAGTCGTAAACAAAATATGAGTCCTCGTACAAGAAAGAAACACGCAGGAAGAATTATGGATTGCTCTAACGGCCAGAATAAATTGCTTTGAACAAGCGGGGCTATCATTCTTGGCTAATGCAGAAGGTCCTATCCTAAATAATTAAATAAACAAATAAAATGTCAACAGAGATACGAGCACACAAAAAGAAAGGGCTATTCTTCAGCCAGACCTTTGTTTTTCTCTGCTGGTTACCTGGGAGGCCAAGAAAATTCTGCATAATCACTATCCTCTGAAACGAATCCCTGTGTTTAGACAATGGCGTTCCAGACACTGCGATCAGACTCAACTCCGTCTTTAAGGTATAAGGCAAAAAATACTTGTTTATTTAACTGCGTTCGGAAGCGCTCTGCTGTCACTTGAGCGTCTCCGCGTCCCTCGCTCGCGCTCTTCTTCGTTTCCTTGTCCCAGCCCAGAAACATGAAAAATAATCAACATTCACCAATAGTTCAAGTGGGTAGTCTTTGTATCGGCCTGATCGCAAGGTGACCGCCTTGCAACTTGATCTTGCAAGAACGAATGACACCGTCTGCACTGCGGCACACTTCCGTGACCCCTTTCTCCGTGCGTGCATACAGAGGGCCCGCGAAGTCGACTCCTACAACTTCGAACGGGTTCGTTGGTGTCACTCGATGACTTGTTAACGGAGCAGTCTCAGCAGTTCCTGGGCCCGCACTGAAACGCTTGCATATATTGCAGCCATGCAGCACTCTTTTTACCAAAGAGCGAGCTCGACAAATCCAGTAGCGTTCCCGAAGCTGCGTAAGTGTATCTCTAACTCCTCCGTGTAAGACTTGAAGATGGGCTCTGTTTACCAAAATTGTCGAAAAGTGGTGGCTTGACGGCATTATGATTGGGTGCTTGACATCTTGTGTGGAATGCATGAGGGATAAACGGCCTCCAACCCGAAGAATTACGTCTTTGTCTATGTAAGGGCGTAGTTCGGCGATTCGAGATGTAGACTCGACTGGTTGGCCGTTGGTCAAAGTGGTGAGTTCTTCAAGAAAGCCTTGTTCTTGTGTACATTTTATCCAATACTGTTCAGCGTTCAGGATTTCTGTTGCCACGAGGTGTCCTGTATGATTACTTCTTTTTCTGCATCGGTCAGTAAATCTGAAAATCTACGCAGTGACTCTGAGTAGCTGTTGAAGCCTGCTGTACCGTTGAATATCAATTATCGGAACTGAGAAGCGTGTCATTAGTGCGACGTGGACTGTTGTAACTTCACCTTGGGTGGCTTCCGCTATGTCTAGTTCACAGAACTGTAGGGGACATTCAGACATCGGTCTAGTTAGCCACTCGGGACCATGCAACCATTTCGAGCTGCACATCAGTCTTTCAAGCGTCGCGCCACGTGTGAGTAGGTCAGCCGGGTTGTCCGTTCCAGGACAGTATCTCCATTTTGATGGATCTGTAGTGCACCTAATTTCATTGACTCTGTTGGCTATGTATTGTTTCTACTTTTTTACGTCACCTTTTATCCATGACAACACAATGGCGGAATCTGTCCACATCGTGTAGTCAACATGAACATTCCTCAAAGCCCTTTTCACGTATGCCAACATTCTTGAGCCGATTAAGGCAGCCAGCAGCTCCAATCGCGGCAGCGTTGTCTCCTTAATGGGTGCTACACGGGACTTCGCAATCAACAGTATCGGCTTCTCAGGACTTGATACGACGTATATCGCTGTTCCGTATGCCGCTGGACTGGCATCGCAGAAAACATGTACTTGAAGCACATTGGTCTTCCTTGCTCCGCCGCCCAGATAGCGAGGAACGACGACGTCTTGCAGTTGCGGCAGCTGGATGACCCAATCATTCCATTCTTTTTGCAGGTCATTGGGTAGGACTTCATCCCAGCCAATTCCTCGTATCCACAGTCTCTGGAACAATATTCGTATGGCAATAGTATATGGTCCTACAAATCCCAACGGGTCAAATATTCTTGATGCTGACTGCAAGACAAATCGTTTTGTACCCTTCTGTGCTGTCAAAAACCGGAGTAGATTTTCAACCGAAAAGTTGAATTCATCCTTTGCAGGATTCCAAACCAAACCCAGAACCTTGACCGACGTTTCGTGAAGAACGACCATCTCATTACTAGTAGATTCCACTTGATTTTCAAGCGTGCGCATCAAATTTGCTGAATTTGTTGTCCATTTTCGCAATGTCACGCCAGCCGATTTCATTATTGTGCGCGCTTCTCGGCATAGTTTAGCGGCTTCCTCTTCTGTGTCGGCACCAGTGACTAAGTCATCCACGTAAAACGACTCGGCAAGAGTTTGCGCAGTTTGTGCCATGACAGCCGGTGCTCTTTTCACGTGGTAGAGAATAGTAGCTGTGAGCAAAAATGGGCTACATGTAGCTCCAAAAGGCACTCGTGTCATCCTCCACTCTTGCAGCTTGCCCTTGGATAAATCTCCTTCTGCAAACCAGAGAAAGCGGAAAGCATCTCTGTCGTCCTCCCGAATCGCAATTTGAAGGAATGCCTTTTCTATGTCCGCGATAACTGCCACCGGGTGCGTTCTGAAGCGTAGCAGAATTTGCACGAGGTCAGGTATAAGTTGTCTCCCATTTGAAGGCAGTCATTAAGGGACTTGCATCCTTTGGTATGTGTCGAAGCGTCAAACACCACTCTCATTTTCGTCATCAGTGCTTGTTCACACATGACTTCCTTGTGCGGCATGTAATATAATTTCGTCACCTCTGCAGGTACGTCACTGACTACTTCGGCGTGTCCTGCCCTCAAGTACTCCCTTGTGGTACGGTCATACGTTTCGAGCAGTCCTTTTCTGGAGTTGAGACGGTTGACAAGCTTGTCCAGTCGAGTAACGGCTACTTGCTTGTTGCTTGCAGGCTCGAAATTATCCTTCCAAGGGAGGGTCACTTCATATCTTCCGTTTTGAAGCTAATCGTTTGCTCAAAATGCCTCATGGTGTCGCTCATTTCAGGTGGCTTGTTTATCGCGTCCGTAATTCCTATGTTTTCAAGTTCCCAAAAGGAGCACAATATCTCGTCGGAATCGGTAGCTTGGGCTTTTAGCACGCACACCATCATTTGTGAAGTAGTTGGGTGGGACACCAAGTGTGATGTGCTTCCCTGGAAGGTACATCCAAGCTTGGAGTTCAGTGCGATCAATGATTCGTTGCCTTCGCACCGTGAAACTTCGCCGGTCGACACTTTCCACATCTGATCGGACCCGATAAGTACGCTGATACCACTCTTAGTTATGATAGATGGATGTTGGAGCTCATCGGCAACATCGTTTCCCAGCTTCTTGAAAGACGCAACGAAGGCTACGTCCATTGCGGTCTCTGCGATGTCTTGGCAGATGCTTGGGATCTCTATTGCAGTTAAGACTATTTCCGCGTCGTAAAACTGGCTTCGCAGTCGTAGTTCTACTATGCGACGCCTCTTAGCCTCTTGGTCCGATGTATTTGCGAAAGTATTGAAGGCTATTCGAGTTGCTCCCACGCTTTTCAGCTTGAGGTGCTTGGACAGATCTTCAGTTACGAAAGTTCTCTGACTGCCACCATCGAAAACGCCTCGTATGTAGCGGCAGGTGTCATCATTCATGGCCCATGCTCTGAAAGTCTGAAGAAAAACGGAAGTGGTGGAGTCTTCCTTGACGGGTCTTCTTCCAAGTGATGCACAGACTGTCGTAGTTTTTTCGTAGTTCTTGTTAGCATAGCCTGACTTTCGCGAACACCTATCGGGATCGCACATGCTTGTAGCGTGTCGAGCTTGGCATCTGGAGCAGGAAATCCTCTTTTTGCAGTCCCATGCCCGATGTCCTTGGTGGTGCAGCGGAAACACCTTTTGTCGTTGGAAAGCAGTTCCTTCTTCTGCATCAGTGACAAGTCAGCTGTGCAGGCTTCCGATCCGTGATGGCTGGACGAGCAGAATACGCAGTTGTCCTTTTTTTCTCGTACCGATTTGCTGTGAAGCACAGATGACGTCGGTTTCCCACGCTGAGAGTACGTCGGCTGACTGGCCACGGGGAGTGTTCCATGTTCTCGTCCTTTGGCATCCTTAAAATCACTCTTCTCTAGGCTTTCCAGCTCGATACACAGGAAGTTGAGCACACGGTCCAGTCCCACGGGTGTACCTTCAGCTCTCGAGTCATATGCCAACTGGACGGCACATGATCGATGATACATTATGACCCGTCACGCAGTTAGTTACAGTATTTCATTCGTTTGCACACACCTTAGACAACACCGGTCAAATAGATGCAATATTTCTAGACTTCAGTAAGCATTCGATAAGGTACCACATGACAAATTAATTCTTGAGATGCGAATATTGGCCTCCCCGAAATTCTGGTCACATGGGTTGCAAATTACTTGACAACCGCAAACAACTGGTCATAATAGATGGAATAGGGTCCGGCTATCTTGATGTCACTTCGGGAGTTCCTCAGGGAAGTGTGCTGGGTCCATTGCTTTTCATACTGTATATAAATGATATTGTTAATGAAATTACAACTGGTGTGCAAATTCGGTTGTTCGCGGATGATGCAATCTTGTTTCGGGATGTTTCGTGCTGTGCTGATCAGTGTGAACTTAATACCAATCTTACTAATATACTTAAATGGTGCAAGAACTGGGGAATGGTGCTGAACGCCGACAAACACTGTATCTTCGCATAACACGAAAGGAAGTTCCGTACGACTATCAATACACACTAGGAACATTGCCATTGAAACAAGTCACCAGTCATAAATACCTCGGTGTCACACTAACCAGCAATCTGACCTACAAACAAGACCTACTAGGCACCACAACCCGAATGCTTTCGCCCCATATTTTGCTGCTACTGACACCTTCAAGTACTCTTTTTTTCCGCGTACGATACAGAGTGGAATGAATTACCCCCTGTATAAGTGCCTTGTTTGCTTGTATTGTTTGTATTTTTGCATTTTATCTTCTTGTGCCCCCCTGCTTGGACCTAACCATGGTCTGCAGTATGTATTAAATAAAAATAAAAATAAATACTGCACGACTATATCCCGTGAAAGAGCACGCAGTAGGATGTCGCAGAGCATTGACGAAAATGACGACTTGTGCACACCCAAAGTCTCTAAGCCTCGGATATTCACGAGAACTTGGTCGTACAAGCTGCGTAGCGCTTTGGTGTCAGTCGATGAATGGACAGGGCTTAACATCCGTAGCTTAACATCCGTAGTAATAATCAACACCTGTATGAGGTAATGCCTTCGTTCTGCTGGTGAGAAGAAACTACCCAATAAAATGACGTACCAGAAAAAAAGAAACATAAAGGATAATACGCAAACGAATAACTCGAGTTAAATCAGGCGCAGACATAAACTCACGTATGGTATCGTTGTAACAGGTCATAATAATAAAAAACGAGCAAGTTGGGTTTCATGAACTATAGTCCTGTTAAATAGACTCGAAGTTCCAGCCCTACATTTCTTTTTCCACTTTGAATCTGTTTTTTAACATCTGTATTTTCCTACAGTTTTTTTGTGTTCTAAACTTTGGTTCATCACTCTCTTGCTGCTCGTTGTGCGCAAATGAATAGAGTGCGCAAATGAATCACGGTGTAGCACGACCCCCTACCGACACTGCGTGCCTTCTTATCCTAGTCCTTAATCGCTGCCACAAATAAAGACTCACAGAGCCGGCGCACAACAAGTGGTAGTGTACTTCATCATCCACACGTTATTTCCGAAAAGAAGGCCTACAAGTCGGCGCTGATTTGACTCAAGGACATTAGGAAGGTCCTTTCAGGCGAATTCTGGTGTCAGCGTTGGCTATCCTTCCTTCCTTTTTACTGCAGCTGGTTTGAAAGCCAGGGATTAATTGTAATCAGACGCTTTGACATCGTTAGGATTATTTGCAAAATGTCCCACTTGTGTCACATGTGTTGTACAATCAGCTTAATTTCTCAATTAGTAGAGCTCTGGTGGTAATATTACCGTTTTGAACTATCGAAACATTGAACTTTCACACTAAATAAAATTATTATGTGCCTTTATTCAGTGTCCCTTTAACAGTGCACTCTACTGTACAGTTGTACAGGATAACGGTTGTACGTAGGAAAATCCCGATAGGATTAATACGGACGTCGTAGTGGAGGGCTGCCGAAACGCCCGACCATTTGGTGTTATTTAACGTGACTTTCAAATAATCGGCCGTGTATCTGCGTGATTCACTGAAAATGTTATCGAACGATGATAGTCGTCTGTCTGGAGAGAGAGAATATAACGTTTATTTATTGTCCTGCGCTATATCAGTGAATGGCATCCAGGAGAGATAGAATAAAACATTTATTTGCAACCGAGGAAAGAATGTCGGTGAGTGAGATCTTTAGTCCGGGATCCCAATGAAACAGGCCGCTGTCCTCACTCATCTCACGAGGATCTCTTGGGTCTTCGTCATCGAGATGGACAGAGCTGCCTCCCACATTACATGTTTTGTGCTGTGCTCTGGGTTGTATAGGTAATTGTGCGGAACTCCCATACCATGTGGTATAGGGTGGCTGTTTTAGTGACGCAGAACCTGCACTGTGGTGCGTATGTGTCGGGATTTATCTTAGACAGTCTGTATGGATTGGGGTAAGACAAGCTTTGCAGGTCACGCCAAGCTGCCTGAGATTCTTTACTGAGCTTTGGCCCCGGGGGCGGAAGTTTCCGTCTTTCGAGTCTTTGATGTTCTAGAATATCTGCCCATGTTAGTATCGGGTCCAAACGCATAGTCGAGGTGTGATATGCTGTGGTCGGAGGTCCGGAAGAGTAATTCTCGGGCCGAGACATGGGCGAGCTCATTGCCTCTAACTCCGCAGTGTCCGGGCATCCATATCAGCTGTTTCCATTCGCCCTCTGAGCGTGAGGACGAGAGGTGTGTAAGAAGTCGATGCGAAATGGGGCCAACGTAGCATTTACAAAAATTTCGGTAGGCTGCTTTTGAATCTGTTAGAACGAAGGTGGACCTTGGGTTTCGTAGGGCGAAGCGATTTCTGCTTCTTCCAAACTAGTTGTTTCTGTGTCCTGGGCGGGTATACAATCAACATGTTTTTCACAGTGAATGACGCTTGCTGTATTTTTGCCGTTGACTGGTCCAGCTGCATCAGCAAAGAAGGCGCCCTCAGTGTCTGAGTAGTAGTGAACTTTTGCTCGTGCCCGACGTCGATGTTCGTGAACTGGGGATGCATGTTGCGTGGTAGTTGTTTGATGATGAAGTGCTGCCTACATTCATGTGGGATACGTTGTTTTCCCCTTCTCTCAATGGGAGACGCTGCATGAGACATATGCACCTTCTAGCAGTAATCTTGCAAAGCGAAAGCTTCTGTAGAATGCAGAGCCACAGGTAGGTGGCAGCACCATATCGTCTTAGCAAAGCGTAGGAAACACTCACTTTTTCGTGCATTACATCGCATTGTCAGGGCAGGTTCATAAACACTACTATCTTTAAAATTTCATATCTATGCATTTTCTAGTGAACGCAGACACCAGATAAAGAAGGGTGCGCGTTAAGGAAGTGTTTGAACTTTGGATTGGTAGCTGAAAAGTTTCGATTTACAAACAGGCAGACCAAACTTTTTGCGTTGAAGTATTTCTATAAAGACTATCGTCTTTATATATAAGTCCAAGAGCCTTTTGCCCCCTTCATTATTCGGCTGTCGCGACCGGATCTAAATCTCGCAACCTTCGGGTGAGCACTCTACCCCCTTAACCACTACACCACCAGGGGCGGAATGCAGGCAAAGTTCAATTTGTGCGCAATAGTTCACTGCACGAATATCAGCTATTGCCAGCTGCTCAAGCACAAAGGACCGTCTGTATGGGTCTCGGTAGTCCCGCTAAACACATGCGCAACAACCCGGAAATGAGGCCTAGTCAATACTTGTACATGTTTCTATAGTGAAAATAGCACTATAAAATGAAGACGAACAATAAGAGGCAAGACAACAAAGCATTTTTTTTTTCACCCTCTAGACTAGAGGCTCTTGGACTTGTCATGCTTGCCACGTGCCGGCTGACCGGGCTGGGCGCGTTCTACAATGTGTCCAATTTATTTTTTGAACCTCCTTTTGTGCGGCGTGTAGTGATGCGGCAAGCGAGAAAAAAGGAAAGAAAAATCCAGGCACCAGTATTCAATTTAAAGGTCCGGAACCTAATTTACTTCACACTTTTTCCGGCATCGCACCCGTAGGCGCGACACCCACTTGCGCGCCCTGTTTGGCATGCAAGTGAAAGAGCATGCCTGGGGTGAATACTTCCTCTAGATAAAAAAAAGTGCAACTCCCTCTAACCTCCATCCGGTCTCCTTCTATGTCTGAGTTTATGTAGCCGCTTAAAAACATGACATACAAGTTATAATAATACATTCCTTGAAACTAGTACTTTGAATAGGACTGATAGTTGGGCGAGTTCGTGTTGGTTCATAACTATGAACCATGCAGTACTTCAAAGTTTCATTCACTTACTAGCCCGCGGGACCACGCTGGCTGCGTATTATTACCACATTCTAGCTTCTTTGCAACTGCTGTTTTTACCTCCATCTCGAACCGGCCACATGCTTTTATATGCTGCACGCTTTTAGTAAAATAGAAAGTAGCTGACCTGTTTTTTCTCCTATCTGCTTGCTTAGACACCAGCCTTCCGATACTTTCTGCGCCGCATACAGATAACGACGGTGTAAGTAGAGGAATATCAACGTAAGCAAGGCGTGCGATCCAAATAGAACTCGGGTAGAAGGAACATACACAAACACGAACAGCGACCATCCAAGATGGAGTTCAACTCGATGTGGCTGGTGCGAGCGTGCCCGTGGAACACCAGCATACGCTGCCTGAATACAGAGGACGCCTGATGCGTTTTGTGCGAGAGATATGCCAGTATCCGTGTTGGGCTACGTAACGGTGGGAGCGAAGCATTAAAAATAGAAAGTATGTACGTCTGTAAGTACAAAAAAAGATAGCTTGTCCTCCTTCGCACGTTTCTCACTTTTATGGTGTCAGAGCAAATGATCGCTGACATTTTCTCTTTGGCACTAAGTTTGAAAAAGCTCATCTGAGTGACTATCTGCATTTTCTATTACACAAGCATGCCTGGTGTATCAACGCGCTGCTTCAAAAATGATGATTGACTTTTTGCTGCAGTTCAGAAAACGCTTTCTTCCTTGCAGGCAATACAACTTACGTTTTACTTCGAAAGTCAAGCACGAGTTTGGGCCCTGCTTTGAACGCATAGAAACATTTTTTAGGGCTTAATGAACCTTCTCATGAGAAGGCTACCACTTTATCACGGCAAATGCGTTTAGAACTCCACTGTTCCCCGCATTTACATGACATAGAAATGTTCCTCATTAGCGAACACATTTCGTTTTAGCCTTAGACATGTCTTGCGGTGTACATGTCAATAAAATTATGGAACGTGCATGTGTCACCACGTATTTTATTTTTCATCTCGCTTACGTGCTGCCCTTATTTTTTATTTTACATCTGCTCTAACAAACCTTACTATCGTAGTTTGGTGGTCGATAGTATG
>NW_023612127.1:0-122243 GCF_013339725.1 Rhipicephalus microplus | reverse complement strand
TGGCTATGTGCCACAGGGATGCGAGATGGTGGTACTTGGAGTGTTCACTTGGTGGTGGTACTTGGAGTGTTCACTTGATGGATGCACTGACGGATGCATGGCTGGACAGACAGATAGACTAGCAGTTGGACGGAGAGGTAGTAAGATGCGTAAAGTGGCTATGCGCCACTAGGTATTCGAGAAGCTGGTACTTGGAGTGTTCACTAAATGTACGCACGGATGGACGCAAGGACGGACAGACAGACAGACTAGCAGATGGACGGACAGATAGACGGTGTAAAGCGGCTATGTGCCACAGGGTATGCGAAATGGTGGTAGTTGGAGTGTTCACTAGATGAACGCACAGATGGATGCATGGATGGACAGACAAACAGACTAGCAGATGGACGGACAGATAGACGGACGCGTAAAGCGGCTATGTGCCACAGGGTATGCGATAAGGAGGTACTTGGAGTGTTCACTAGATGGACGCAAATACGGGGGCATGAATGAACAGACAGACAGACTAGCAGATGGACGGACAGGTAAACTGACGCGTGAAGGGGCTATGTCTCACAGGATAGGCGAGATGGCGGTGCTTTGAGTGTCTCTATATGGACGCATGGACGGACGCATGAACGGATCGACAGACAGACTAGCAGACGGACGGACGAATAGGCGGACGCGTAAAGAAGGTATGTGCCACAGGGTATATGAGATGCGAGATGGCAGTACTTTGAGTGTTCTCTAGATGGACACGCGATCGGACGCATGGACGGACAGACAGACTAGCAGACGGACAGACAGCCAGACGTACGCGGAAAGCGGCTAAGTGCCACAGGGTATGCGGGATGGTGGTACTTTGATGTTCACTAGATGGACGCACGGGCCGACGCATGGACGGACAGAGAGACAGACTGTAACAGAGCAGAAAAAGGTAGAGAAGAGAAGCAGAGGAAGACGAAGAGTCTTGGCACGATCACAGTGTGCTCGAGCATCGTTCGACCTCCTGTAAATAAAACCATCTTATCACAGCTCGCAGTTACAGTTGTGGTGGACGTGCTGGGTAATCGACACCCGAAGACGGAAGGTGAACCGCAAGTTCTTCGACGGAGCCGTCGCGTTGCTGGTTTTCCACCGAATCATCTGGCCTGGACATGTCCCACAACGCAAATGAACACGACCCCTCTCGACTTCTGCGCCGACCAGTTCGGCTCCACAACTGAGAGATGCTCGTCCTTCGCCGGCAGACCAGATGAAGACGTCGAGGCTTGGCTGTCCATTACAAACGGGTGAGCGCCGCTAACAGATGGGATGCCGCTTCTCAGCTTTTTTTACGTTGCGTTCTTTCTGACGGATACTGCATTTTATTGGTGAGAATTGGGAGGAAACCGCTAACGACGTGGGACAGATTTGTTTCTAAATCAAAGAGCGTTTCGGCGGACCCAACAACGATAAAGAAAAGAGCAGAACAGACGCTAATGCAACGCGCTCAAGTTCCAGGTGAAACTTGCAGACCTACATTGAGGAAGTCAAAGCTATGTAGGACCATTGACTCCGGAATGTCTGAGGAAGACAAAGTCGGGCACATTCTAAAGGAATCGCCGATGTTTACAGTTTCCTCATCGCGAAAGATACCTTGACATCTGTCACCGATGTCATTCGTCATTGCCACAATTTCGAGCAACTAAAGACGAGGCGCCTCACGCCAAAGTTCGGCAGGCTGCCCATTGGTGACGACCATCGCGAGCATAGACAGCAACCAGGCGCTTGATCTTGCAACAACAATCCGGCAGATAGTACGTGAAGAACTCGGCCTGTACGCGCAAGTGGCAAACCACCCAAGCACTCATCCCCCATCAGCCACCAGAGTTCGAGCGAAACATTGCTTCATTCTCCTCGCTCCGAGTGGCGGAGGCTTTGAGGATTCTGATGCCACACCTCAGTATCAGCCACGTCATACGACACCAGGCCCTGCCTATTACGCACGATCACTACGAGCACAGCCACATTCTTATACTCGGGGCTCTCAGCCAGACTACGTCCCGCTGCGGCAAGGACAGTACCAACCCTACTACCAAGATGTAACTTACGACGAATACAATGAATTCTAGAGAGTGGCAGAAACCCGTTCTTCGCGTGATAACGAACTTCCTTGCCGACAGCAGCGGCCCAGGATTCGTTCCAATGAATATGGTATAAACCGTGACCCTCCTGTGTGCTACAACTGTGGTTTCATTGGGCATATTGCTCGGTATTGCCGTCAACAACGCCGCCAATCACAAAAGACACCAGCCATGTCTTCGCCACCAAGACCCGGTGCTTCATATGACCTGCGGACAACCGACTTGTTTTCAAGGGACCGTTTTTCGCGCGAGACCAGACGCAGTGATTCGCCAGCATCCGAGCGGAGTTTGACACCACCATCCAACCGTTCTCGTCGCTCGCCGTCTCCTCTGCGTCGTTCTTCTCCGCCACCGGGAAACTAGCATCCGCGACCAATGGAGGTGAGGTCGCCGGATGGTCTTTTCAAGATATACCTCTGCCTATTGTTATGATCAAAACCAAAGTGAATGTGTTGATTGATGGAATACCGACGATGGCATTAGTTGACACTGGGGCGACCTGTGTCTGTGATGAGCCTCGCCTTCAGAAACCGCTTAGGTCGCAAAGTTATGTTTTTCATGGGACGATACAATCCCCCTTCGTGGTGTAGACGGCGAGTGGCTTAATCCTCTTGGTGTATGTGCTGTCAGTGTTTCATTGGCTGGAAAAGTATTTGTATCGAAATTTCTGGTTCTATCTCGTTGTTCGCACGATGTCATTCTTGGTATTGATTTCCTGGAGCAATGCGGTGCTTCCGTTGACTGTGGTAGTGAGGAAATATCACTAAACAATTTGTTTCTACCATCGCTTTCCCGAAGAAGACTACCGTAGCGAAGACAGGAACACGCTTAGTGTGATTGATGTAGTGATAGCACCATCTTGGTGCCTGACACCCGTTCGAGTCTCTTCCCCGGCGGTTGATGATGCTGGTGTTGACCTCATAGTGGGGCCTCTACGCAAGAACTGTTTTAAGAAGGACATACTTGTGTCTTGTTCTGTTGTGTGCATGATAAAAGGAGTAGCAACATTGTGGGCGCTGAACTGTTCTGCCACGCCGGTTGTGCTTCCTAGCGGGATGAAGATAACTCTCTTTGATGAAGCCTCATGCAACTCGATAGCAGCAATAGCTACGGACCTCCCCACGTCTTCCTCTGCTTGTGATATTCCCCATAATGAAGATCTAATGCTCGCTATGATCAGCAAGACTCTCAGTACGACGGAATGGCAAGCGCTCGTGCAGGCCCCTTCCCGGCATGTTGCTGCTTTTGACTTCAAACATAGAGATGCACCCCTTCAGTTACCCTCGTCCCGCGCTCGTCACAGAATAGACACTGGCTCTGCGCACCCCATCCGCCAAAAGCCCTACCGAGTGTCATCCTCTGAGCGCAAAGTTATCGCCGAACAAGTAAAGGACATGCTGAACAAAGGGGACGTGCAAGAGTCGTCCAGCCCGTGGGCAGCCCCGGTAATTCTTGTCAGGAAAAAGGATGGTTCCTGGAGATTCTGCGTAGATTACAGGCGTCTAAACACTGTGACGAAGAAAGATGTATATCTCTTACCACGGATTGATGACGTCATAGATTGCTTGCATGCCGCTTCCTGTTTTTCAACGCTTGATTTGCGGTCAGGTTATGGCAAATACCTATGGAACCTGGCGACAAAGAAAAGACTGCTTTCATAACTCCGGATGGCTTATTTGAATTTAATGTCATGTCTTTGGCCTTTGTAATGCTCCCAGCCACCTTTGAAAGATTTATGGACGCAGTATTACGTCGTCTAAAATGGGAGATATGCATGTGCTACCTTGACGATGTTGTGATCTTTGGCCGTACGTTTGAGGAACATAACAATCGTCTCAGTCTTGTTCTCGACTGCATCGAAAAAGCCGGGCTGGTTTTGAATTCTAAAAAATGTCGCTTTGGCGAACGTCCAACTCTCGTGCTGGGGCACTTGGTCGACGAGGATGGCGTCAGACCCGATCCTCGCAAATAGAAGCAGTGAGCTCTTTTAAATCACCGCAGTCCGCACGAGAACTTCGCTCATTTGTCGGCCTATGCTCATATTTTCGTCGTTTTGTTCCACGATTTGCGGAGATCGTGTATCCGCTGACAAACGTCTTGCGACAGGATGCAACCTTCAACTGGACACCGGAGTGTGACGCCGCATTCTCACAACTTAAGTTTGTACTAACGTCAGCACCACTGTTGCGTCACTTCGATCCATCTTGCCCGACTGAGGTCCACACGGACGCTAGTGGTATCGGTGTAGGCGCGGTGCTTGTACAACGTCACAATGGCGCAGAGCATGTCGTGGCATATGCCAGCCATTGTCTGAGCAAATCAGAACGCAATTACACAGTTACGGAACAGGAATGTCTGGCAGCTGTTTTCGCTGTACAGAAGTTTCGTTGTTATCTTTACGGGAGGCCATTTAAGATAATACGATCACCATTCGTTATGCTGGCTAGTTGGTGTGCGTGACCCCTCTGGCCGCCTCGCATGTTGGGCGCTGCGACTTCAGGAATACGACTTTACGGTTGTCGTACAAGAGTGGCCGTCGTCACGCTGACGCAGAGTGCCTCCTCCCGGATTCCTCTTGCGACTACTGACTGCGATGCTGAGAATTTTGACGACTGCCTTGCTGCTGTTACAAGCACGTTCCCCAACGCGGCTGATTTCCAGAGAGAACAACGCAACGATCTCACTTGGATCCTCTTTTTGCCGCCGCATGTGCCTCCCAACACAGCGGTCGCTTACTGTCCGAGACAAGTTGCTCTATAAAACTAACTACTCCAGACCTGGAACACGTTTTTCTTCTAGTGTCCCCGAGAGCCTTCGCTCCGATGTTCTACGTGCCATGCATGACGATGTGACGTCCGGTCACTTCGGCTTCATTAGAACGCTAAGCCGCATGCAGGAACGCTTTTACTGGCCAAGATGTACGAAACGACGAAGCATTACGTTGCTAGCTGCGAGACGTGCCAACGTCACAAGCGCCCGGCCACCGCTACACCAGGTCCCCTTCAGCCGTTAGCACCACCCAGCACACCTTTTTTAACAGTAGGAATTGACATTATGGGTCCATTTCCATTATCTAACAATAATAAGCGTTGGATTGTCGTCTGCGTAGACCATCTCACGCGGTATGCCAAAACCGCAGCTATTCCCTCTTCTACCGCTAAATCCGTGCCGGACTTCTTGCTTCACTCCGTGGTCCTTCGCCATGGCCCACCGCGCGTTATTATCAGCGACCGTGGCCGCCAGTTCACTGCCGATGCCGTTGAAGGATTACTACGCATGTGCACGACACAGTTTCGTCATTCTACACCGTATCACCCACAGACGAATGGCCTCGTTGAACGGACAAAGAGAACGCTGATCAACATGCTTGCCATGTACGTTTCTTCCAATCACAAGAACTGGGATGAAGTGCTGCCTTTTATCACGTACGCGTACAACACGGCAAAACATGAAACAACGAACTTCAGCCCATTTTATCTGTTGTACGCCAGGTTGCCACTAAGCCCTCTAGACACTTTCTTACTCTTCATTCTACACAATGATGACTCTGTATCAAACACCCTGTGCCTTGCAGAAGAAGCCCGTCGAATCGCTCGTCTTCGTACTCTGGCTCTCAACGTCGTTCGAAGGAACGATACGACGACCGTGACGAACCGGTTTTATTCGAAAAAGGTGACTTGATGTTACTTTGGACACCGCAACGCAAGCGTGGATTGTGTCAAAAGCTTCTGTCACGATATTCAGACCCATTTGTAGTTTTGGAACGTCTAAGCCAGCTCACTTACGTAATAGCTCGTCTTTTGTCCAATGGTCGGCGATCGAGCAGAACGCAGCTCACTCACGTTTCTCGCCTGAAACCTTTCTACCCTCCTTGTGCATCATAACTCGCCCTACGGGCTTCGTCTGCATGCGGGGGAATGTAACAGACTAGAAAAAGGTTAAAAAAGAGAAGCAGAGGAAGACGAAGAGTCCTGGCACGACCGCAGTGTGCTGCTGCAAACTAGCATCGTTCACCTACTGTAAATAAACCATCTTATCACAGCTCGCTGTTACAAGGCTACCAGATAGACGAACAGGCAGATGGGCGCGTAAGGCGGCCATGTTCCACATTGTATGCGTGATGGTGGTACTTGGAGTGTTCACTAGATGGACGCACGGACGGACGCATGGACGGAAAGAAAGACAGACTAGCAGACGGACGGACAGCTAGACCTACGCGGAAAGCGGCAATGTGCCACAGGGTATGCAAGAAGGCGGTACGTGGAGTGTTCACTAGAGGGACTCTCGGACGGACGCATGGACGGACAGACAGACAGACCGGCAGACGGACGGACAGATGGACGGACGCGTAAAGCGGCCTAGTGCCACAAGGTATGCGAGATGGTGGTACTTGGAGGTTTCACTAGATGGACGCACGGACGGACGCAAAAACGGACAGACAGACTAGCAGACGGACGGACGGATAGACGGATGCGTAAAGTAGGTATGTGCCACAGGGTATACGAGATGCGAAATGGCAGTACATTAAGTGTTCTCTAGATGGACACGCGAACGGGCAAATCGACGGACAGACAGACAACTAGCAGATGGACAGACGGATAGACGGATGCGTAAAGCGCGTATGTGCCACAGGGTATACGAGATGCGAGATGGCGGTACTTTGAGTGTTCGCTAGTTGCACGCACGGACGGACGCATCAACGGACAGAAAGACAGACTCGCAGACGGACGGACAGCTAGACGTACGCGGAAAACGGATATGTGCCACAGGGTATACGAGATGGTGATACTTCGAGTGTTCACTAGATGGACGCAAGATGGATGCATGGATGGTTAGACAGCGAGAATAACAGACGAACGGACAGGTAGACAGACGCGTAAAGCAGCTATGCTTCACAGGGTATGCGAGAAGGTGGTACTTATAGTGTTCACTAGATGGACGCACGGATGGACACATGGATGGAGTGGCAGAGGGACTAACAGACAGAGGGACAGGTACACGGACGCATACAGCGGGTTTGTGCCACAGGGCATACGAGATGCGAGATTGCAGTACTTTGACTGTTCTCTAGATGGACGCGCAAACGGACGCATGGACGGATAGACAAACAGACTAGCAGATGGACGGACAGGTAGACGGACGCGTAAAGCGGCTATTTGCCACAGGGTATGCGAGATGGTAGTACTTGGAGTGTTCACGAGATAGACACACGGACAGATGCATGCACGGACAGCGAGACAGACTAACAGAAGGTTGGACAAGTAGAGGGGCTAGTAAAGCGGGTATGTGCCACACGGTATGCGAGATGGTGGTACTCAAAGTGTTCACTAAATGGACGCACGGACGGACCCATGGACAGAGAGACAGATGGCCAATCACACGGACGGACAGGTAGAGAGAGGCGTAAAGCGGCTATGTGCCACAGGGTATGCGAGATGGCGGTACTTTGTGTGTTCTCTATATGGACGCATGTACGTGCGCATGGACGGAAAGAAAGACAGTCTAGCAGGCAGACGGACAGGTAGACGGACATGTAAAGCGGTCATGTGCCGCATGGTATCCGAGGAGGTGGTATGTGGAGTGTTCACTAGAGGCACTCTTGGACGGACGCATGGACGGACAGGCAGACGGACTAGCAGACGAACGGACAGGTGGACGGACGTGTAAAGTGGCCATGTGCCACAAGATATGCGAGATGGTGGTACTTGGAGATTTCACTAGATGAACGCACGGAGTGCCGCAGTAACGGACAGGCAGACTAGCATTCGGATGGACGGATAGACGGATGCGTAAAAAGGGTATGTGCCACAGGGTATACGAGAAGCGAGATGGGTGTACTTTGAGTGTTCTCTAGATGTACACATGAAACGGACGCATGGACGGACAGACAGACAACTAGCAGACAGACAGACGGATAGACGGACGCGTAAAGCGCATATGTGCCACAGGGTATACGAGATGCGAGATGGCAGTCCTTTGAGTGTTCTCTAGATGGACATGCAATCGGACGCACAGACGGACAGACAGACAGACTAGCAGACGGACAGACAGCTAGACGTATGCGGAAAGCGGCTATGTGCCACAGGGTATGCGAGATGGTGATATTTGGAGTGTACACTAGATGGACACACGGCCGGAAGCACGGACGGACAGACGAACAAACTAGCAGACGGATGGACAGGTAGACGGACGGGTGAAGCGGCTATGTGCCACAGAGTATGCGAGATGGCAGTACGTGGAGTGTTCACTAGAGGGACTCTCGGACGAACGCAAGGACGGACAGACAGGCGAACTAGTAGACGGACAGACACGTTGACGGACGCGTAAAGCGGCCATGTGCCACAAGGTATGCGAGATGGTGGTACTTTGAGGCTTCACAAGAAGAACGCACGGATGGCTGCATGAATGGACAGACAGACTAGCAGACGGACGGACGGACAGACAGATGCGTAAAGTGGGTGTGTGCCACAGGATATACGAGATGGGAGATGCCAGTACTTTGAGTGTTCTCTAGATGGACACGCGATCGGACGCATGGACGGACAGACAGACAGACCAGCAGACGGACGGACAGCTAGACGTATGCGGAAAATGGGTATGTGCCACAGGGTATGCGAGATTGTGGTATTTGGAGTGTTCACTAGATGAACACACGAACGGATGCATGCACGGACAGCGAGACAGACTAGCAGACGGATGGACAAGTAGACGGGTGCAGAAAGCGGCTAAGTGCCACACGGTATGCGAGTTGGTGGTACTCAAAGAGTTCACTAGATCGACTCACGGGCGGACGCATGTATGGAGAGACAGATGGACAAGCACACGGACGGACAGGTAGGCAGACGCGTAAAAACGGCTATGTGCAACAGGGTATGCGAGATGGGGTACTTTGAGTGTTCTTTATATGGACGCTTGTACGGGCGCATGGACGGAAAGAAAGACAGACTAGCAGACGGACGGACAGGTAGGCGGACATTAAAAGCGCCCATGTGCCGAATGGTATCCGAGAAAGTGGTATGTGTAGTGTTCACTAGAGGGACTCTCACACGAACGCGTGGACAGACAGGCAGACGGCCTAGCAGAAGAACGGACAGGTGGACGAACGCGTAAAGCGGCCATGTGCCACAAGGTATGCGAGATGGTGGTACTTGGAGGTTCCACTAGATAAACGCATGGACGGATACATGAACGGACAGACAGATTAGCAGACGGATCGACGGATAGACGGACGCGTAATGTGGGTATGTGCCACAGGGTATACGAGACGCGAGATGGCAGTACTTTGAGTGTTCTCTAGATGGACACGCGATCGGACGCACGGACAGACAGACAGACAGACAACTAGCAGACAGACAGACGGATAGACGAACGCGTCAAGTGGGTATGTGCCACAGGGTATACGAGATGCGAGACTGCGGTACTTGGAGTGTTCACTAGATGGACCCCCGGACGGGTGCATGGATGGACAGAAAGAGAGACTAACAGACAGACGGACAGGTAGACGGACGCGTAATGCGGCTATGTGCCACGGGTATGTGAGATGCTGGTACTCAAAGTGTTCACTAAATGGACTCACGGACGTACGCATGGACGGAGAGACAGGCGGACAATCACATTGACTGACAGGTAGACGGACGCGTAAAAGCAGCTACGTGCCACAGTGTATGCGAGGTAGCGGTACTTTGAGTGTCCTGTATATGGACGCACAGACGGACGCATGGACGGAAAGAAAGACAGACTAGCAGACGGACGGACAGCTAGACGTACGCGGAAAGCGGCAATGTGCCACAGGGTATGCAAGAAGGCGGTACGTGGAGTGTTCACTAGACGGACTCTCGGACGGACGCATGGACGGACAGACAGACAGACCGGCAGACGGACGGACAGATGGACGGACGCGTAAGGCGGCCTAGTGCCACAAGGTATGCGAGATGGTGGTACTTAGAGGTTTCACTAGACGGACGCACGGACGGACGAAAAAACGGACAGACAGACTAGCAGACGGACGGACGGATAGACGGATGCGTAAAGTAGGTATTTGCCACAGGGTATACGAGATGCGAGATGGCAGTATTTTAGGTGTTCTCTAGATGGACACGCGAACGGGCACATGGACGGACAGACAGACAACTAGCAGATGGACAGACGGATAGACGGATGCGTAAAGCGCGTATGTGCCACAGGGTATACGAGATGCGAGATGGCGGTACTTTGAGTGTTCGCTAGTCGCACGCACGGATGGACGCATCGACGGACGTAAAGACAGACTCGCAGACGGACGGACAGCTAGACGTACGCGGAAAACGGATATGTGCCATAGGGTATACGAGATGGTGGTACTTGGAGTGTTCACTAGAGGGACGCAAGGACAGATGCATGGATGGTCAGACAGCGAGAATAACAGACGGACGGACAGGTAGACAGACGCATAAAGGAGCTATGCTTCACAGGGTATGCGAGAAGGTGGTACTTGGAGTGTTCACTAGATGGATGCACGGATGGACGCATGGATGGAGTGGCAGAGGGACTAACAGACGGACGGACAGGTAGACGGGCGCATACAGCGGGTTTGTGCCACAGGGCATACGAGATGCGAGATTGCAGTACTTTGAGTGTTCTCTAGATTGACGCGCAAACAGACGCATGGACGAATAGACAGACAGACTAGCAGACGGACGGACAGGTAGACGGACGCGTAAAGTGGCTATTTGCCAAAGGGTATGCGAGTAGGTGGTACTTGGAGTGTTCACTAGATGGACGCACAGATGGATGCATGGATGGACAGACAGAAAGACTAGCAGACGGACGGACAGGTAGACGAACGCGTAATGCACCAACGTGCCACAGGGTATGCGAGAAGGTGGTACGTGGAGTGTTCACTAGAAGGACTCTCGTATGGATGCAAGGACGGACAGACATACGGACTAGCAGACGGAGGGACAGGTCGACAGACCCGTAAAGCGGCCATGGGCCACAAGATATGCGAGATGGTGGTACTCGGAGTGTTCACTAGATGGACGCACGGATGGACGCATGAATGGACAGACAGACTAGCAGACAGACGGACGGATAGACGGATGCGTAAAGTGGGTATGTGCCACAAGGTATACGAGATGCGAGATGGAAGTAGTTTCATTGTGCTCTAGATGGACACGCGAACGTACACATGAACGGACAGACAGACAACTAGCAGACGGACAGACGGATAGACGACGCTAAAAGCGTGTATGTGCCACAGGGTATACGAAATGCGAGATGGTGGTACTTTGAGTGTTCGTTAGATGGACGCACGGACGGACGACTGAACGGATCGACAGACAGACCAGTAGACGGACGGACGTATAGATGGATGCGTAAAGAAAGTATGTGCCACAGGGTATATAAGATGCGAGATGGCAGTACTTTGAGGGTTCTCTAGATGTACACGCGATCGGACGCAAGGACAGACAGACAGACAAACTAGCAGACGGACGGACAACCAGACGTACGCGTAAAGTGGCTATGTGCCACAGGGTATGTGAGATGGTGGTATTTTGAGTGTTGTCTACATGGACGCACGGACCGACGCATGGACGGACAGAGAGACAGACTTGCAGATAGACGAACAGTTAGACGGGCGCGTAAAGCAGCCGTGTTCCACATTGTATGCGTACTTGAAGTACTTGAAGTATGCGTACTTGAAGTACGTGGTACTTGAAGTGTTCACTAGATAGACGCATGGACGGATGCATGGACGGAAAAAAGACAGACTAGCAGACGGACAGACAGCTAGACGTACGCGGAAAGCGGCGATGTGCCACAGGGTATGCAAGAAGGTGGTACGTGGAGTGTTCACTAGACGGACTCTCGGACAGACGCATCGACGGACAGACCGGCAGACGGACGGACAGATGGACGGACGCGTAAAGCGGCCTTGTGCCACAAGGTATGCGAGTTGTTGGTACTTGGAGGTTTCACTAAATAGACGCACGGACGGACTCATGAATGGACAGACAGACTAGCAGACGGACGGACGGATAGACGGATGCGTAAAGTAGGTATGTGCCACAGGGTATACATGATGCGAGATGGCAGTACTTTAAGTGTTCTCTAGATGGACACGTGAACGGACGCATGGACGGACAGACAGACAACTAGCAGACGGACAGACGGATAGACGGATGCGTAAAGCGGCTATGTTCCACAGGGTATGCGATATGGTGGTACTTGGAGTGTTCACTAGATGTACGCACTGACGGATGCATGGAAGGACAGACAGACAGACTAGCAGACGGACGGAGAGGTAGATGGATGCGTAAAGTGGCTATGTGCCACAAGGTATTCGAGAAGCTGGTACTTGGAGTGTCCACTAGATGGACGCACGGATGGACGCATGAATGGAGTGGCAGAGAGACTAACAGACGGATGGACAGGTAGACGGACGCATACAGCGGGTTTGTGCCACAGGGCATACGAGATGCGAGATTGCAGTACTTTGAGTGTTCTCTAGATGGACGCGCAAACGGACGCATGGACGGACAGATAGACAGACTAGCAGACGTGCGGGGAGGCAGATGGATGCGTAAAGCGCGTATGTGCCACAGGGTATACCATATGTGAGATGGCGGTACTTTGAGTGTTCGCTAAATGGACGCACGGATGGACGCAAGGACGGACAGACCGATAGACTAGTAGACGGACGGACAGATAGACGGACGCGTAAAGTGGGTATGTGCCACAGGGTATACGAGATGCGTGATGGCAGTACTCAGTGTGTTCACTAGATGGACTCATGGACGGATGCATGGACGGAGAGATAAATTAGCAAACGGACGGATGGATAGACGAATGCGTAAAGTGGGTATGTGCCACAGGGTATACAAGATGCGAGATTGCAGTACTTCAAGTGTTCTCTAGATGGATGCACGGACGGACGCATTGATGGACAGAAAGCCTGACTTGCAGACGGACGGACAGCTAGATGGTCGCGGAAAGCGGATATGTGCCACTGGGTATGCGAGATGCTTGTACTTTGAGTGTTCACTAGATCGACGCACGGACCGACGCGTGGACGGACAGAGTGACAGACTAGCAGATGGACGGACAGGTAGATGGACGCGTAAAGCGGCCATGTGCCACAGGGTATGCGTGAGGGCAGTACTTGGAGTGTTCACTAGATGGACGCACGGACGGACGCATGGACGGAAAGAAACACAGACTAGCAGACGGACGGACAGCTAGATGTATGCGGAAAGCGGCAATGTGCCACAGGGTATGCAAGAAGGTGGTACGTGGAGTGTTCACTAAAGGGACCGTCAGACGGACGCATGGACGGACAGACAGACATACGGGCAGACGGACGGACAGGTGGACGGACGTGTAAAGCGGCCATGTGCCACAAGGTATGCGAGATGGTGGTACTCAAAGTGTTCACTAGATGGAATCACGGACGGGCGCATGGACGGAGAGACAGGCGGAACAGCACACGGACTGACAGGTAGACGGACGCGTAGAGAGAGAAAGAGAGAAGGAATGTAGGAAAGTTAGGGAGTTTAACTAGACTGTGCGTCCAGTTTGCTACCCTCAACATGGGAAGGGGGAAGGGGGAGTAAAAGAGAGAGAGAAAAATAGACACATGCCACATCACACACACAATGCCGAGTTTCACAGGCGGTCCCTCAATTAAGTTGCTGACAAGTATCTCAGGAGAGCTCGTGTGGCTTTCTGTGCTGATTTGCTGCGCGACCAGGCTCCTAAGGTCTTTGCTTCATTAAATGACCGGTCATCGAGTCTATTCAAGGCACACTGGAGAGTTCGACGATCTTCATCAAATTGGGCCCAGTGGCACAAGAGATGTTCAATAGTCTCTATACAGTTGCAGCTTTCACACATGGATGAATCCGCCATGCCAATGCGATGGCTGAATGACTTAGTAAACGCTACCCCAGTCCACAGCCGGCACAGCATTGTAGCGTCACGTCGAGAAATCTTGGATAAAAGTTGTTTCTGACATAAGGACTTAAGATTCCTAGGAATGATTGGAGTTAAGTGGAGAATTCCAATGCGCAAGCGAGACATTATGCGCGATGTGACGAAGTTCTCTAGCTGCGTTTACTCTTGACAAAGGTATTAACAATGTGGGCGCTCCATCGTGGGCACATCGGGCAGCGTCGTCGGCGAGGTGGTTACCACTGATGCCACAGTGGCCCGGCAAACCTTGTAAAACAATGTCATGCCCTTGATCAGCAGCGCGATGACAAGTTTCTTTAATACGATACACCTTCTGGTGGTAGTTTCCACGTCGTAGACTTCGCACGCATTGAAGGGCTGCCTTGGAGTCGCAGAAAATGTCCCATCTACTAGGGGATTTTTGTGTAACAAACTCCACAGCGGGTCGAAGAGCGGCGAGCTCGGATCTCGTAGATGTCGTGACGTGTGATGTCTTGAATTTGACGGTGATTGATCGAGATGGTAAGACAAAGGCACCTGTCGAATTTGGCAAGACCGAACCGTCCATGTAAACATGAATTCGGTTAGCATACGAGAAATGCAAGAGGTCCAGTGAGATCTGCTTGAGGGCTGCAGATGACAGGCTTGTCTTTTTAGATATCCCCGGCACTTCAAGGTGCACAGTCGGTCTTTTCATGCACCACTGTGGAGATAGTGGTATGGTTGCGGGCGAAAATCTCGACGAGATGGAATTCTGGTTAGGCGCAACAACTTTGGAAAACGCTGCCTTTGGTCTTTTTGGTGGCAAGCTAGCAAGGTGGTGGTTAGGCACTCTGGATATGTGACGGATATGTGTCCGAAGTGTGTCGACAGTTATATATGTCGTGATCGGATGGTCTTTAGCAATACCAATTGTTGCTAACGTATTAGCGCACCGAGGTAGCCCCAAGCATGTGCGGAGGGCTTGACCTTGAATGCTTTGCAGGAACCTGATATTAGTTTTTCCGGCGTTGGAAAGCACGGGCGTGCTATACCGCAAATATCCCAAGAAGAGCGCTCTGTACAGCTGAAGCATAGATGACACTGATGTGCCCCACGTTTTACCAGTGAGAAATCTCATCACGTGTGTGATAGAGCGGAGCTTCTTCTTCAAGTGCGAGATGTGAGCACTCCTCGAGAGATCTCTGCCGATAGTGACGCCCAGGAATCGGTGACGTCTCATATACGAAAGGTTCACATTGTCGATAGAAATAGGATAACAGATCATGGGCTCGCGGGTGAAAGGGACTAAGGCGCACTTCTCGGTGGAAATTGTGAGGCCTCGAGCATGGAGGTACGTCGACGTTATTCTCGCTGCTTTCTGAAGCCGTGCGCGTACCTGGAGTCGTGTGACTGCTGAAGCCCAGATACATATATCAGCGTATGTAGAGATATTGCTACGGAGAGGAAGAAAAGGAAGAGGTGCGACTGACAGGCGCGCGACTGGGCCAATCAGCCATTGTGTCTCTTGCCTGTAGTTTTTACTCTGCAAATACATCTCGCTCAGAAGCAACCAACCTCGTAACATATTGGTGAGAGGTGCTGGGTAACCATCAGGCAACGGAGCTCCGCAGCGGACGTCGCATCGCCCTTCCAGCCATGGCCAATGCTCAGCCCTCCGCGTCAACGTCAGCGTCTCCGACGAACATGGCGTCGCAACCGTACGTTTTCACGCCTCTCAAGGATCCCGGTACATTCTGCGGAACCGATGGCGTCGACGTTGACGATTGGCTGGCCATGTTTGAACGAGTGAGTGTGCCGAACAGATGGGATCCCACACTTCAGTTGGCTAATGTGCTGTTCTATTTGAGAGGCACGGCCAAGGTGTGGTATGAGAACAATGAAGAAGAACTCACAAGCTGGGACCAATGCAAAGCAAAGATGCGGGAGGTGTTTGGCAAAACCGCCAGTCGGAAGATCGCCGCCAAAAAGGAATTGGCCTGCCGTGCCCAATCCCCTACGGAGTCATACCTCGCTTACATTCAAGACGTGCTGGCCCTCTGCCGAAAGGCCGAAAGCGACATGACAGAAGGTGACAAGGTGGGACATGTTCTGAAAGGGATTGCCGACGACGCGTTCAATCTCCTGATGTGCAAGGGCTGTTCCACCGTAGACGCGATCATCAAAGAGTGTCGTCAGTTCGAGCAAGTGAAAAGTCGCCGCATTCTACAAACATTCGCTCGACTCCCAAACACCGCTGCAACATCTACTTGCGAGGACCAGTCAACACCACAACGTGCATCGCCGCCGGGAGACCTTACACGCATTGTTCGTCGTGAACTGGAAGCTATGGCGCCCTCGGCGTTCTATTCGCGCAGTACCGATGCCACTCCTGTTACTGTTCCTCTTGTTCAAGCCATCGTGCGCCGGGAGCTTGAAAACATCGGAGTGCATTCCGTGTGCCATGTCACCGCGCCTAGAGTCAGCGAACGCCCTTTCGTGATGCCCTTCTCCGACCGACGGTCTTCTCCACGTACTCGCAACCCGGCTGAGTGGCGAACTGCAGATGACCGCCCTATATGTTTCAACTGCCACCGCGTTGGACATATTGCCCGTTACTGCCGCAACACATGGTCCTCGGCACATCGCGCAACGACCAATATGACCCGTTTCGACGATACCGCCCGCACCTTTCCACCTGCCGAAGAGCCCAATGCCATTGACCATTCTCGGAACACTTGGTACAGCCGCTCGCCTTCACCACGTGGGCACCAGTCTCGATCGCCGCAAACACGTCGCCCATCGTCCCGTTCGCCGCAGCCACGGCGCTTCTCGTCCCCCGTGGCTTCCGGCCGCGTTGTCTCGGAAAACTGAGAAATGCAGCCCCCGGAGGTGGTGCTGCATTGACGACTTCCGCAGCAAATCCTCTTTCCGTTCCCACCAGACGAAGTGTAATAGACGTTAAAGTAGACGGCGAACCTGTACAAGCACTTGTCGACACCGGCGCAAGCATTTCGGTCATGAGTTCAAGCCTACGCACACGTTTAAAGAAAGTTCTGACACCAGCGGCTGCACAAATGCTCCGTGTGGCCGATGGCGGCACGCCGATGGTTCTCGGTCTGTGCACTGCCCGCTTACGTATAAAGGACCACACTACTTCTGTCATTTTAGCCGTGATTGACCACTGCCCTTATGACATTATCCTAGGCCTGGACTTCTTGTCGAATCATTCTGCTCTGATCGATTGTGCTACAGGCGTTCTTCAGCTAGAGTTGCCTCAGATAGTCGCTGACCCCCCCACTGCCCCGCCGCGCCTGTGCTCTCTTCAGGATGTGCGGCTGTCAGCTCAGGCAGCCACCTTCGTCGTTTTGACCGCACAGCCCCAAGTTCCCGATGGTCAATATGTCCTCCTTCCTCTCGCCGACGTCCTCTTGAGCCGCAACATTGCCATTCCCCATACGCTTGTGACTGTTACTGACAATTGTACCTCGCTTCCACTTCTCAATTTCAGCTTGTGCCCTCAAGTGCTTCCTCGTGGCATGTTCTTGGCCAGCGTATCTAATGCTGACGAATTCGAAATAGCAGCGCTCACCACCGAGATTGATTTACTTCAGTCTCCAGTAGCGAACAGCACCTGTTCTCGGCCAGATCGTTTCTCGAAGATGATTGCACCCGACCTCAACCCTGCGCAAGCCAATGACATCCATCGCCTTCTCGCGTCATATACCGACATTTTTTCTTTCGACGACAGACCTCTAGGGCAAACATCCACTGTTCAGCACCGTATAAATACTGGTGACGCCAGTCCTATTCGCCGACGCCCCTATCGTGTCTCCCCCACTGAGCGTAGAGTTATCCAAGCAGAAGTGGACAAAATGCTCAACAAAGGTGTCATAGAACCATCAAGTAGTCCTTGGGCCTCCCCTGTCGTCCTTGTGAAGAAAAAAGATGGTACCTGGCGCTTCTGCGTTGACTATCGCCACCTAAACAAGATCACACGAAAAGACGTGTACCCGCTACCACGCATCGATGACGCGTTGGACTGCCTACACGGGGCTACATACTTCTCGTCTATAGATCTCCGGTCCGGCTACTGGCAGATTTCTGTCGATGAAATGGACCGCGAGAAGACGGCCTTCATTACACCAGATGGTTTATACCAGTTTAAGGTCATGCCTTTTGGACTATGTAACGCCCCTGCCACATTCGAACGAATGATGGACTCTCTCCTGCGTGGTTACAAGTGGTCTACTTGTCTTTGTTACCTAGACGATGTGATAGTCTTTTCATCTACTTTCGATAGCCACCTGACCCGTCTCGCTGCAATTCTCGCAGTCTTCAGAACAGCTGGGCTACAACTCAATTCCAAGAAGTGTCAATTTGGTCACCGTCAGATTGCCATTCTGGGCCATATTGTAAACGCCGATGGTGTCCAACCAGATCCCGAAAAGATCCGCGTCGTCCGTAGCTTTCCAGTGCCCCGTTCTACATCCGACGTCCGTAGCTTCGTCGGCTTATGTTCCTACTTTCGCCGTTTTGTGAAAAACTTCGCTGACGTTGCCCGGCCACTGACAGATTTGCTGAAGAAGGATACCACATTCTCATGGGGCCCTGAGCAGGCTCAAGCGTTCGCCGCTCTCATCGGCTACCTAACTACGCCCCCCATACTTGCCCACTTTAATCCTTCTGCTGCCACAGAGGTTCGCACCGACGCCAGTGGCCACGGTATCGGCGCAGTTCTCGCTCAGCGGCACCACGGTAGACAGTGCGTGATAGCTTACGCCAGTCGCCTGCTTTCTCCCCAGGAGATGAATTATTCCATCACCGAGAGAGAGTGTCTAGCTTTAGTTTGGGCCGTCGCCAAGTTTCGGCCATATTTATATGGTCGCATTTTCACTGTCGTTACGGACCACCACGCCCTCTGTTGGCTGACTTCTCTGAAGGACCCGACTGGACGTCTGGCTCGCTGGGCTCTGAGGCTTCAGGAATTTTCGTTTAGCGTCAGCTACAAGTCTGGCCGTTTGCACAAGGACGCAGACTGTCTTTCTCGATATCCGGTAGATCCTCCTGATCCCGTTGCGCCTGACCTGGAGAGCAGAGTAATGGCGTTTACAGACGTCAGCGATATGCGCATCGAACAACGACGGGATGAGTCATTGCGCACTATCATCGACGCCATCCAGTCTGACAGCCATGACGCTGAATCCCGTATGTTCGTGCTGCATGACGGCATCCTCTACCGCCGCAACGTCACCACTGAAGGCCCTGAGCTTCTGCTTGTCATCCCTCGTCATCTACGGCCTGCCATACTTCAACAACTTCACGACGCACCAACAGCGGGACACCTCGGCGTTTCCCGCACATACGACCGCGTGCGACGTCGATTTTTCTGGCCTGGATTGTACCGCAGCGTACGTCGATATGTCGCCACTTGCGACCTCTGCCAGCGCCGGAAAAGACCTTCTTTGCTGCCAGCTGGATATCTTCACCCAATTGAAGTCCCCTCTGAACCATTTCATCGCGTGGGACTCGACCTTCTTGGCCCTTTTCCGACGACGACACTAGGAAATAAATGGATTGCCGTCGCCACAGATTATGCGACCCGTTACGCGATAACAAAGGCCATGCCAACCAGTTGCGCCACTGACGTCGCGGATTTTCTTCTTCATGACGTCATCTTACACCATGGTGCACCCCGACAGCTGCTTACGGACCGCGGCCGCTCTTTCCTGTCCAAAGTTGTCGATGACCTCCTTCGATCGTGTGCTACAGCCCATAAGCTATCTACCGCCTACCACCCACAAACTAATGGCCTAACTGAACGTCTCAACCGCACGCTCACAGAGATGCTTTCGATGTACGTCTCCGATGATCATCGAGACTGGGATACAACGTTGGCCTATGTGACCTTCGCATATAACTCCTCTCGACATGACACTGCGGGATTCTCGCCTTTTTATCTTTTATATGGTCGCGACCCCATATTGCCATTTGAAACCACCTTGCCTCTCGTGCCATCTCCTTCCGAGTACGCGCGCGAAGCCATTGATCGGGCCCACATGGCTCGTCAAGTTGCCCAGTCTCGCCTCACCAGGTCACAGGATATGCAAAAAGCCCGCTACGACCACCGGCATCGAAATATAACGTTTGCCCCAGGTGACCACGTGCTCCTCTGGTCACCGTGTCGCCGTGTAGGTCTCTCCGAAAAACTTTTGTCCCGATACGCCGGACCCTACCTAGTCTTACGTCAAGTTAGCGACGTAACCTACGAGATAGCGCCATTGCACTCCAATACGTCACCAAGTTCGTCACTAGTTGACATTGTCCATGTTTCGCGCTTGAAACCCTACTTCTGTCGCACTTCTCCGGACTCTCGCCGAGACGGCGCTCCAACGCCCGGGGGTCCTGCTACGGAGAGGAAGAAAAGGAAGAGGTGCGACTGACAGGCGCGCGACTGGGCCAATCAGCCATTGTGTCTCTTGCCTGTAGTTTTTACTCTGCAAATACATCTCGCTCAGAAGCAACCAACCTCGTAACAATATTGACTGATCGAGGTAGGCTGTGCACAAGGCCGATGATCGTGAGGTTAAACAGGATAGGGCTGAGAGCCCCTCCTTGTGGAACGCCACGAGCGGTGTAATGATCAATGGTACGGCCTTCCGCAGTGAGCACGAAAAAGGATCTCCTGTGTACGTAGCTCCGAATCAATCAAAACATTTCTCCACCGATTCCAATGTTCGCCAAGGCATCTATGATGGCATCGTGCGTTACGTTGTCATATGCACCTTTCACATCGAGGAACAATGCAACCGAGATGCGCTTGAGGTATTTCTGTTGTTGCACAGAGGTTACGAGGTCGATGACATTATCAATAGAAGAGCGGCCTCTTCGAAAACCAGCCATGGCCTCTTGGTATATATTATAGCGTTCAAGGTACCACTCGAGGCGTGTCAGAACCATTCTTTCCATTATTTTTCCCACGCAGCTGAATAGCGCAATGGGTCGATATGATGACAGATCAAGCGGCGACTTTCCAGATTTGAGGATTGGAACCAAGCGGCTGGATTTCCACCTTTCTGGAACGACGCCATCGTTAAATGAGTGGTTGTAGCATTTTAGTAGCTGGTCTCGGCCGCGTCTTCCAAGATGGCATAAAGCAGCGTATGTACCTCCGGCCCAGGTGACTATGAACATCTGCAGGTGGCTAGAGCTGCATTCTGTTTCTCGAGTGAGAAGAGCATATTCAGTTCAGAAACTCATGCTACGGGAACATCCCCGAGAACTTCGTCACTCATGGTAACCACATTGCCCGCAATCCTCACGCATAAATCTTCAGCAACGTCAACCTGCAGGTGGCCTTGATGGAGAGCCAATGTGCTGAATGAACGTTGTTGTGGAGTCGAGCCAAGGCCACGCACCGTCCTCCATATATGGGACATAGGCTTGCGAGGATCGAGTGATTCACAAAATTTCTTCCACCGTCTATCCTCCAGCTTGACCATTCGACGTTGGATTTTCTTTTGTAGACGTCGAGCGTCTCTGAGGTCATGAATCGAATTAGTGCGACTGTACCTCCTCTCCACCCGCCTACGAATCTTTCGTAGTCGTTCCAGTTCTATATCGAATTCTGTACGCTCTGGTGTGTATTTAAAGGCGCAAGTAACCTCTTCCATCACATTTTTCATTGCCTCCTCGATGCCGCACGCGATATCATCGCATGCCTCTTCCACCTTTGCCTTGTACATTGTCCAAATAACTCTTCTGTTAGTTGATGAGGAGGAAGTTGAAATACCTGTGACCTTCAGATACGTTGGAATATGATCACTGCCGTGAGTCTCAATATCAGCGAACCATCGCACTTGTTGGGCGAATTGCCGTGACACCAATGCAAGATCCAAGCAACTGCTATATCTCGAACAACTCAAATACGTTGGACTGCCGTCATTCATAACGTTAAGTTCGTGGCATGAGGCGAATTCAGCAAGTTTCCGGCCTCTGGAATGGATCTTTGTGCTTCCCCAAAGCAAGTGATGAGCATTAAAATCACCAATAACAATCCAAGGTCCAGGTGTAGCGGTCAAGATGTCATGTAGTCTTTCACCATCGAACTGTCCAGATGGTGAGATGTATGCGTCGATAAGTGTGAAGGCTACCTTCTTCTTTGCAACGCGGAGGCATACGTATTGATTTCCGTTATGGGGTTGCACCAAATGTGAAATGTAGGTTAAATCTGTGTGGATATATATAATTACTTTGCTGGGCACACCACAAGTCGATGAAGTGAAGGCTTCGTAGCCAGAAAGCTTTATCACTTTTGACAAATTTGGTTCACATAATACTAATATAGGAAATCTGTTGCGGAAAACGTAATGTCGAAAACATGAGATCCGTGATTTAAGTCCTCTGGCATTCCACTGTAAAACTGTCGCACTGCGTGCTTCGTCTCGGAATGAAGGTTGTGAAAGAGCCATTTTGTCTATGCGAAGTTGGAGAGCACTGGACTCAGGGCATCCAATACTTCCACCGCGCATCGTGCTGTAGGCGTGTTCGTGTTGCCTATAAGCGTGCGAATGGCATTGATGAGAGACTTAATCATCGTCAAAATTTCTCGGTCACGCTCTGTCGCCTCATCTTGGCGAGATGCAGAAAGTGGTGCTACCGGTGCACTCTCCAGTTTTTCTGCAGGGGTTATCCTTGGAAGTGATGGCCATGCTTCTTCCAGAGCCTCCTTTTCAGGGGCAGCATTCTCAGTGCACGTGTTCCTTCTGTCCGGCGATGGTGGTGAAGCCGATTCAACGAAAGGAGGCTTTACAGAAGACTTGATGCTGTGGGCAGGCTTTTTAGAAGAGCGTCGGCGACGAGAACGATGTCGCCTGACGACAGCAACCGTTTCTCGATGAGTCGAACGGTCCCTCACCATTTTCTTCAAAACCGAAATCTCCTGTCTTATTTTCGGACACTCTTTTGATGTGGCGTCGTGGGGCCCTTGGCGATTCGGGCATTTATAGGAATTAGCTTTACAGTTTTCGGCAGAGTGCGGTGCACCACAACAAGAACATGTTGTAGGATTCCCACAGACGGCGCTCACATGACCAAATTTCTGACATTTCCAGCACTGAAGCGGATTAGGGACAAATGGCCGCACAACATGTCGGAAATGACCCACCTTAACATGTGTTGGTAGGCAATCACTCTTAAAGTCTATCTTCACACATCTCGGCTTTCCTAGACGGCACACCTGTAGTATTTGCGGTCCATCAATAGCAGGCTTAATAAGATTCGGCAGATCTTTGTTCAAGATGGTCACATTGATGTCATATATGACGCCTGTAGTTGCCTGATTTTCTAGCGCTATGATAGTGTGAACATTCCTGCCGCCAAGGACGGTAACTTTGCTCAGTGAATCTAACGCTGACGCTTGAGCAACGTCCACTGCTACAACATTTTTCCGGGGATTCACTCTGATATCCTTAATACTGTTCGGCACCAGTGCCTCGAGCTCTCAAGATACAGCTTGCCTGTTCAGTAGTCTCATGTTGATGGATGGTGTATCTCGGCGGGCTTTGCGGAGCCCTCCCAGCAGATGCGTCCATGGATGCCCTGAGCATCCTCCGCTTTGCTTTCTGGCTCATGACGGTCCCCTATTCGTCGTCGGAGCTGTCGACGCTCTCCACAGTGTCAATGAGGGTAGCCTCGCTGTCACTGGAAAAGCAGTTTAGCTTCCTTGAGGGTGCCGGCGCTTCCGCCGGCCACTCAGGTGGGCGTGCAGATGAGTCCACTTCTATCGCCGCCGAAAAGGGAACTACGTTCCCCTTATAACTGCGAAAATAAGTGAAAAGCCTGAAGATGAACGGCAAACACTAAGCTACCAGACGGACGCGTAAAGCGGCTATGTGCCACAGGGTATGCGAGGTGGCGCTACTTTGAGTGTTCTGCATATGGACGCACGGATGGACGCATGTACGGAAAGAAAGATGGACTAGCAGACGAACGGACAGCTAGACGTACGCGGAATGCGGCTATGTGCCACAGGGTATGCGAGATGGTGATAATTGGAGTGTACACTTGATGGACATACGGGCGGATTCACTGACGGACAGACAGACAGACTAGCAGACGGACGGACAAGTAGATGGACGCGTAAAGCGTCTATGTGCCACAGGGTATGCGAGATGTTGGTACTTGGAGTGTTCACTAGATGGACACACTGACGGATGCATGGACAGACAGACACACTAGCAGATGGATGGAGAGGTAGACGGATGCGTAAAGTGGCGATGTGCCACCAGGTATTTGAGAAGCTGGTACTTGGAGTGTTCACTAGATGTACGCACGGACCGACGCAAAGATGGACAGACAGACAGACTAGAAGATGGACGAACAGATAGACGGACGCGTAAAGCGGCTATGTGCCAAAGAGTATGCGAGAAGGTGGTACATGGAGTGTTCACTAGATGGACGCACAGATGGATGCATGGATGGACAGACAGACAGACTAGCAGATGGACGGACAGGTAGACGAACGCGTAATGCATGAACGTGCCAAAGGTATGCGAGAAGGTGGTACTTGGAGTGTTCACAAGATGGACCCACGGATGGCCGCATGGATGGACAGACAGGGAGACTAACAGACGGATGGACAGGTAGACGGATGCGTAATGCGGCAATGTGCCACGTGTATGCGAGATGGTGGTACTCAAAGTGTTCACTAGATGGACTCACGGACGAACGCATAGACGGAGAGACAGGTGGACAAGCATACGGACTGACAGGTAGACGGACGAGTAAAGCGGCTATGTGCCACGGGGTATGAGAGGTGGCAATACTTAGAGTGTTCTGTATATGGACGCACGGACGGAGGCATGAACAGAAAGAAAAACAGACTACCAGACGGACGGACAAATAGACGGACGTGTAAAGCGGCCATGTACCGCAGGGTATGCGAGAAGGTGGTACGTGTAGTGTTCACTAGGACTCTTGTATGGACGCAAGGACGGACAGACAGACAGACGGACTAGCAGACGGATGGACAGTTAGATGGACCCGTAAAGAGGCCATGTGCCACAAGGTATGCGAGGTGGTGGTACTCGGAGTGTTCACTACATGGACGCACGGATGGACGCATGAACGGACAGACAGACTAGCAGACGGACGGATGGATAGACGGATGCGTAAAGTGGGTATGTGCCACAGGGTATACGAGATGCGAGATGGTGGTACTTTGAGTGTTCGCTAGATGGACGCCGGACGGACGCATGAACGGATCGACAGAGAGACTAACAGACGGACCGACAGGTAGACGGACGCATACAGAGGGTTTGTGCCACAGGGCATGCGAGATGCGATATGGCAGTACTTTGAGTGTTCTCTAGATGGACGCACGAACGGACGCATGGACAAACAGACAGACTAGCAGACGTACGGAGGGACAGACGGACGCGTAGAGCGCGTATATGCCACAGGGTATGCGAGATGTGAGATGGCGGTACTTTGAGTGTTCGCTAAATGTACGCACGGATGGACGCATGGACGGAACGACCGACAGACTAGTAGACGGACGGACAGATAGACGGACGCGTGAAGCGGGTATGTGCCACAGGGTATAGGATATGCGAGATGGCAGTACTCAGAGTGTTCACTAGATGGACTCATGGATGAACGCATGGACGGAGAGATAGATTAGCAGGCTGACGGACAGGTAGACGAACGCGTAAAGCGGCTATGTGACACAGGGTATGCGAAATGGCGGTACTTTGATCGTTAACTAGAAGGACGCACGGACGCACGCATAGACAGACAGAAAGACTAGAAGACGGACGGACATATAAACGGACGCGGAAAGCGAATATGTGCCACAAGGTAACAGGGTATGTGAGATGGTGGTACTTGGAGTGTTCACTAGATGGACGCACGGACCGACGCATGGAGGCACAGTCACGCAGACTAGCAGACGGACGGACAGGTAGACAGACGCGTAAAACGGTTATGTGCCACAGGGTATGCGATATGGTACTTTGAGTGTTCAATAGATGGACTCACGAATGGACGCGTGGACGGATAGACAGACTAGCAGATGGAAGGATGGATAGACGGACGCATAAAGCACATATGTGCCACAAGGTATACAAGATGCGAGATGGCGGTACTTTGAGTGTTCTCGAGATGGACGCACGGACGGAAGCATGGACGTACAGACAGACAGACTAGCAGACGGATGGACGGATAGACTAACGCGTAAGGCGGGTATGTGCCACAGGGTATACGAGATGCGAGATGGCAGTACTTTGAGTTTCTCTAGATGAACACGCGAACAAATGCATGGACAGACAGACAGACTAGCAGACGGACGGACAGGTAGACGGACGCTTAAAGGCGCTATGTGCCACAGGGTATACGAGATGGTGGTACTTGGAGTGTTCACTAGACGGACGCAAGGACGGGCGCATGGATGGGCAGACAGACAGACTAACAGACGGACAGACAGGTAGACGGACGCGTAAAGCTGGTATGTGCCACAGGGCATACGAGATGGTGGTACTTGGAGTGTTCACTAGATGGACGCAAGGACGGACGCATTGATGGACAGACAGACAGACTAGCAGATGGACGGACAGGTAGACGGATGTGTAAAGCAGCTATGCTCCACAGGGTATGCATGAAGATGGTATTCGGAGCATTCACTAGATGGACGCACGGACGGACGCATGAATGGACAGACAGAGAGACTAACAGACGGACGGACAGGTAGACGGACGCGTAAAGGGGGTTTGTGCCACAGGGCGCACAAGATGCGAGATGGCAGTACTTTGAGTGTTCTCTAGATGTACGCGCGAACCAACGCATGGACGGACAGACAAACAGGCTAGCAGACGGATGGAGGGATAGACGGACGCGTAAAGTGTGTATGTGCCACAGGGTATACGAATCGCGAGATGGTGGTACTTTGAGTGTTCTCTAGATGGACGCACGGACGGACGCATGAACGGATCGACAGACAGACTAGCAGACGGACGGACAGCTAGACGTACGCGGAAAGCGGCAAAGTGCCACAGTGTTTGCAAGAAAGTACGTGGAGTGTTCACTAGAGGGACTCTCGTACAGACACATGGATGGACAGACAGACAGACGGGCAGACGGACGGACAGATGGACGGACGCGTAAAGCAGTGATGTGCCACAAGGTATGCGAGATGGTGGTACTTGGAGGTTTCACTAGATGGACGCACGGACGGACGCATGAACGGCCAGTCAGATTAGCAGACGGTCGGACGGATAGACGGATGCGTAATTTATTTATTTATTTATTTATTTATTTATTTATTTATTTATTTATTACAAGTACCTACATCGCCCATTGGGCATTGTTGTAGGGGGGTTACAGTAGAAAAAAGAAAACAAAAGAGCAAAATGAAAAGCAAATAAGTCGTGCGTTACAGTATACAGGAGAAATCAACACTTGTAGTACAGCATTAGAACAAAAGTACTAAACACAGGATTATACAACGAAAGCAGTATTTATACATATAAAAAATCAACAACCAAGAGAATACAAACCCAACGTTAAATATATGGGTTAATTCAGCAGCTAAAAATGCTGTTTCAATGGCTGTTAGGAAATTAGCATCAGCGAATATTTGTATTTTAGCGCATTCCAGTCACTAATAGAATTTGGAAAGAAGGAGTATTTAAGGACATTCAATCGACAGGTATATTCTCTAATTTTATATAAGTGATCTTTCCGTTCGGACATATAACTAGGCGTTTTAAATTCCGCTCTTTATGTAGCCCAGTCTTACCGTGATATATATTATAGAGAAATTTAGGTCTTTGAACTTTCCGTCGTCCACAAAGGGGTTCCCATCCCAAGGCCTGAAGAATTCGAGAAGACCTTATTCTAAAATCGTAGTTTCCTTTAACAAACCTAGCAGCCCTTTTTCGCACCCTCTCCAAGTTTTATTTCAGTACATTCGTGAAAGGGTCCCAAGAAACACAAGCATACTCTAAAATTGGGCGCACATTTGTAATGTACAAGGTTTCCTTGAGTGTTTGCGGCGCGTCGCTGAAATTTCTTTGGAAAAAATGATTTAAGCGCGAAGCCCTGGCTGTGATGAGATCTACGTGACTGGTCCAATCTAGTGTTGCCGTGAATGTTACGCCGAGATACTTAACTTGATCTACCTTTTGTACTGCGCATGAATTTAGGTGATAAGACCTGGGTACTACCTTTTTTTGTTATTAAATTGCACATGAAAATATTTAGTTAGGTTCAAACTCATTTGCCTCGGAGCACACCAAGACACAATCTTATCGAGGTCAGACTGAAGTACTGTGGTGTCATCAAAACACTTGACTGGGCAATACAAAACACAATCATCAGCATAAAGCCTAACTGTTGATTTCAAGCCCAGTGGAAAATCATTGATAAAAATAAAACAGAAGCGGCCCCAGGACCGACCCCTGTGGCACCCCGGACAGTACATCAGCTGTTGATGAAGACACGCCATTTATCACAACACATTGCTTGCGGCCGCTGAGATAATCCTTAATCCAGTCGTTGAGGGTTTTAGGAATACCAAGAAACGACAACTTATGAAGCAAAAGACTGTGGGGGACGACATCAAAAGCTTTTTTGAAGTCCGAAAATACAGCCACCAATTGGATGCCCTGGTCGAATGATGAAGCGATGTCATGTACAAATTCGGTTAGCTGTGTAACACACGAAAGGCCTGCGCGAAAGCCATGTTGAGACGGAGTGAAAAAATTATTATCTTGAAGGTGTTTTATAAGGCAAGAATAGATTATGTGTTCCAGTGTCTTGCAACAAACGGGGGTTAGTGATAGCGGTCTATAGTTAGATACATTATCACGGACGTCGGATTTGTGCAAAAGCGTGATATTGGCTAACTTCCACTCTCGTGGCAATTTTCCACACCTTATCGATACTTCATACAAAGCAGCTAGAAATGGAGCAATATGATCAGCACATCGTTTTATATGTGAATTGAAATACCGTCGGGATCATGCGCAGACTGGGGATTCAGCCTATTCAAATGTTTTATTATACCTGATTCAGTTATTATGATATCATTCATAGCTGGTAACGATCTGAGTGTCGTAACGGAAGATATCGGGCTTGGCGTAGAAAAAACGGATTGAAAATACACATTGAAGCATTCTGCTCTACTCATATCATCTCTAAATAGTTCGTCATTGTGCATGATAAAGGGAATTTAACTGATGTCTTTTTTGTTACTTTTAACGTAATGCCAGACTTCCTTTGGATTTGTTTTGATTTTGCTATTAAGGGACGATAAATATTCGCGCTTCGCCAGCTTTATCTGTGTCTTCAGGCTAGAGCCTAATGCTTTAACCTTACTAAATAAATCAGCACTGCGTGTGCTACAACAATTTCTGTACACCCGAGCCTTACGCTTAATTGACGCACGTATATTTTTAGTAATCCAAGGTTTATCACCACGACGATTGGCAGTTACAATTTTCGATGGGACATAAATATTTACCAGAGACAACAGTTTTTCTTTAAACAACCCCCACAATATTTCAATGTCATTGGACTGGCAGCATTGGATAAACATTGGAAGGTATATATCCAGTTCAAAATTGATGGCATCGAACCTGCCTCTATCATATGCGAAAACTTTTCGTGAACGAGATCTACTGATTTCTATCTTTTTCCACTCTATGGTGGCCGCAATGACATCGTGGTCACTTATGCCTGGAACTAGAACAATCGACTTCATTAAATTGTTACGATTCATAAATAGAAGGTCCAGTACACTTTCACTTGCCGAACCCAGTCGTGTTGGAACCTGAACAAACTGGAAAAGGTCATAAACTCTGGTAAGCTTGAAAAAGGCAGAATGAAGTGTTGACCGACTATTTTCAACTGGACGAAAATTGCACCATTCAACATTAGGCATGTTAAAATCACCCGCCAGCATGATTGGTTCGGAGGAAAGAGCCGAAATGGTTTTAGACAAACTAGATAAATGTAACACACTAGAATTACCAGGAGGCCTATAAAAGGACCCTAAAACTAAACCGTTCCCTTGCGAAAACGTTATTCTACACCAAACCGATTCGGAGTTGTTATCTGCGCCCTGTATTGGTACGGTTGGTATGCCGTCTCGAATCAGAATGAACACACCCCCACCGTGCGTATTGCGGTCTTTACGGTAGGCTGTGTAACTTGTTGGAAAAAAAGTGCCGCCATATCCACGAAGTGAATGATGATGAGTGGGCGAAGCTCCGGAGGTAAACCTGGTAAACCATGAATCCCCTGTACATTTTGCCCACTCGATTTTATTACATTGCTCCCCCTAGCGTACGTCGCCGCTCTAAATCGAACGATTGCCTTCAACCAATGACACGCGCCATATGTGACATCATTCCTATTTTATAAGATCTCGCGTCTTTCATCAACTACAAGTACCGCTTTCTAGTTTATAACATCTTGCATCTTTTCATCATCAGCTACAAGTACCACCATCTAGTAAACACTACAAGAACTAAACGAGAGGTGGCTACATACAGGAGACGGTACCGCCATCTAGTGAACACTGCAAGAACTAAACTCGAGGTGGCTACATACAGGGGACGGTACCGCCATCTAGTGAACACTGCAAGAACTAAACTAGAGGTAGCTACATACAGGGGACGCACAGCCCACGCCCTAAGGAGCTTCGCCCCTAAAACTTCATTATCTGAAATATGTCCATCTAGCCAAGATTCAGTTCCAAAAACAACATCGGGTTGTGAATTTCGAATCAGGGCATAAAACTCGCAAACCTTATACTTTAAACTTCGGCAATTGACAACAATCACTGCTAGGGTCTCGGGAAGTCCCTTTTTGCGTGGCGCTATAGCGCCCCCCCAACCGCTATTGAGCGCATTCTTTCACTGAGTCACTTGAACAGTCGTACACGAAAGATTTACTTCCGATTTTGGCCTCCATTCTGCCCCTGTTGTATTTGACCATAACCTTCGCGTCAGTTTGCTTCCCGTATTCCAGTAACTTTTGCCTTTGCTGGCGAGCGATTTTGGAGTAATCCTCACCAATAGAAAAATTCGTTCCCTTTAGTTTTGAGGCAGCAGATTAAACTGTTTGTCTTTGAAAAACGCAAGTTTCACAATAACTGGCCGAGGTTTCTCGCCCCCGACCTTGCCAATTCGGTGGGCACGCTCGATTGCGGAGGGGGACACTGTTACACGCAGCTTTTTTGCGCACAAATCGATCACTTTCTTTTCGGATTCATCCCACGTTTCCTTACCCCCATCAGACAGACCAAAAAACAAAAGATTGTGTCTACGCGACCGGTTTTCTATTTCGTCCTGATTCAATAAAGCGTTTCTCATGCTGTCAACAAGCTGGCTGTGTTGAGTGGATAGCTCTGCCTTTTCCTCGCTTGATGATGCAGTAGGCAAGTCTCCTGCCAACCTATCGATTTTGCATTCGAGGGTTTGAAGTTTATCCTTCAGTTCTTGCAGCCCGGCCTCTAATTTCTTGAGTTGTTTCATAAGCTTGTCCTGTGCTTCGTATATCTGCGGTAAACAACGAAGAGCCCCAGAAGCTCTAGCTCCAGTTCCTTGCTTATTGGCCCTGGGTTTTCCTCCACATCCCCTGACAAAAGCTGCCTTGCCTTCACCGCAGCCAGAGCAATAAACTCATCAATGCTAAGCACAGCACAAACCAACATTCGCACATAGGTCCCGGGGGGATCCGGTACCGACTTTCGAACAGTACCACCAATCCTATAACGATAAAATTCACCAACCTGCAAAAAGAGCAGCCGTAAGTGTGCGGTTCGCATGGCGGCACCGGAACCCGAAGGGCGCAGTCGCAGCAGCAGCCTAAGTAGCTTTTTGTCGTATGACGAGCACCCCTGGTGGTGGTCGACGCCTCCGTCAGTCACATGAGGCACCCATGACGCATCGAGATGCAGCCGAAGGCACGTGTCGATGACAGCAGCGTGACAAGTTTTCACGCCTATCCCAGCGCTGCCGCAAAGAGCCTCTCTACACTGCGCAGCCGCGCCGAGCAACTGTTGATGCGTCGTCCACCACAGGAACTCGTTGAAGGCCCCATCGATGCTGGCAGCTGAACACATTTCCTTGCTATTGCTGTTGTGTCCATGTGGCCATGACTCAAAACCGGCGCCGAACACCGCTACCACAGCCTGCAAAAAGAGCAGCCGTAAGTGTGCGGTTCGCATGTCGGCCCCGGAAGTATGTAAAGTAGGTATGTGCCACAGGGTATACGAGATGCGAGATGGCAGTACTTTGAGTCTTCTCTAGATGGACACGCGATCGGACTCATGGACGGACCGACAGACTAGCAGACGGACGGACAGCTAGACGTACGCGGAAAGCGGCTATGTGCCACAGGGTATGCGAGAAGGTGGCACTGGGAGTGTTCACTAGATGGACGCAGAGATGGATGCATGGATGGACGGACAGACGGACTTGCAGACGGATGGACAGGTAGACGGACGCGTAAAGCGCCATTGTGCCAAAGGTTATGAGAGAAGGTGGTACTTGGAGTGTTCTTTAGATGGACGCACAGATAAATGCATGAATGGACAGACAGACAGAGTAGAAGACGGACGGGCAGGTAGATGGACGCGTAAGCGCCAACGTGCCACAGGGTATGAGAGATGGTTGTACTCAAAGTGTTCACTAGATGGACTCACGGACGGACGCATGGACTGAGAGACAGGCGGACAAGCACACGGACTAACAGGTAGACGGACCCGTAAAGCGGCTATGTGCCACAGAGATGCGAGGTGGCGACACTTTGAGTGCTCTGTATATGGACGCACGGACGGACGCATGGACAAAAAGAAAGACAGACTAGCAAACGGACGAACACATAGACGGACGTGTAAAGCGGGCCATGCACCGCAGGGTATGCGAGAAGGTGGTACGTGGAATGTTCAGTAAAGTAATACCCTGTGGCACATAGCCGCTTTCCGCGTACGTCTAGCTGTCTGTCCGTCTGCTAGTCTGTCTGTCTGTCCGTCCGTGCGTCCGATTGCATGTCCATCTAGAGAACACTCAAAGGACTGCCATCTCGCATCTCGTATACCCTGTGGCACATATGCGCTTTACGCGTCCGTCTATCCGTCTGTCTGTCTGCTAGTTGTCTGTCTGTCCGTCCATGCGTCCGTTCGCGTGTACATCTAGAGAACACTCAAAGTACACCCATCTCGCTTCTCGTATACCCTGTGGCACATACCCTTTTTACGCATCCGTCTATCCGTCCATCCGAATGCTAGTCTGCCTGTCCGTTACTGCGGCACTCCGTGCGTTCATCTAGTGAAATCTCCAAGTACCACCATCTCGCATATCTTGTGGCACATGGCCACTTTACGCGTCCGTCCACCTGTCCGTTCGTCTGCTAGTCCGTCTGCCTGGCCGTCCATGCGTCCGTCCAAGAGTCCCTCTAGTGAACACTCCACATACCACCTCCTCGGATACCATGCGGCACATGACCGCTTTACATGTCCGTCTACCTGTCCGTCTGCCTGCTAGACTGTCTTTCTTTCCGTCCATGCGCACGTACATGCGTCCATATAGAGAACACACAAAGTACCGCCATCTCGCATACCCTGTGGCACATAGCCGCTTTACGCCTCTCTCTACCTGTCCGTCCGTGTGCTTGGCCATCTGTCTCTCTGTCCATGCGTCCGTCCGTGCGTCCAGTTAGTGAACACTTTGAGTACCACCATCTCGCATACCGTGTGGCACATACCCGCTTTACGCGCCCGTCTACTTGTCCAACCGTCTGTTAGTCTTTCTCGCTGTCCGTGCATGCTATCTCGCTGTCCTTTCTCGTAGTCTTTCTCGCTGTCCGTGTGTCTATCTAGTGAACACTCCAAGTACCACCATCTCGCATACCCTGTGGGAAATAGCCGCTTTACGCGTCCGTCTACCTGTCCGTCCATCTGCTAGTCTGTCTGTCTATCCGTCCATGCGTCCGTTTGCGCGTCCATCTAGAGAACACTCAAAGTACTGCAATCTCGCATCTCGTATGCCCTGTGGCACAAACCCGCTGTATGCGTCCGTCTACCTGTCCCTCTGTCTGTTAGTCCCTCTGCCACTCCATCCATGCGTCCATCCGTGCGTCCATCTAGTGAACACTATAAGTACCACCTTCTCGCATACCCTGTGAAGCATAGCTGCTTTACCCGTCTGTCTACCTGTCCGTTCGTCTGTTATTCTCGCTGTCTAACCATCCATGCATCCGTACTTGCGTCCATCTAGTGAACACTCGAAGTACCACCATCTCGTATACCCTGTGGCACATATCCGTTTTCCGCGTACGTCTAGCTGTCCGTCCGTCTGCGAGTCTGTCTTTCTGTCCGTTGATGCGTCCGTCCGTGCGTGCAACTAGCGAACACTCAAAGTACCGCCATCTCGCATCTCGTATACCCTGTGGCACATACGCGCTTTACGCATCCGTCTATCCGTCTGTCCATCTGCTAGTTGTCTGTCTGTCCGTCCATTTGCCCGTTCGCGTGTCCATCTAGAGAACACTTAATGTACTGCCATTTCGCATCTCGTATACCCTGTGGCACATACCTACTTTACGCATCCGTCTATCCGTCCGTCCGTCTGCTAGTCTGTCTGTCCGTTTTTGCGTCCGTCCGTGCGTCCATCTAGTGAAACCTCCAACTACCACCATCTCGCATACCTTGTGGCACTAGGCCGCTTTACGCGTCCGTCCATCTGTCCGTCCGTCTGCCGGTCTGTCTGTCTGTCCGTCCATGCGTCCGTCCGAGAGTCCCTCTAGTGAACACTCCACGTACCGCCTTCTTGCATACCCTGTGGCACATTGCCGCTTTCCGCGTACGTCTAGCTGTCCGTCCGTCTGCTAGTCTGTCTTTCTTTCCGTCCATGCGTCCGTCCGTGCGTCCATCTAGTGAACACTCCAAGTACCACCATCACGCATACAATGTGGAACATGGCCGCCTTACGCGCCCATCTGCCTGTTCGTCTATCTGGTAGCCTTGTAACAGCGAGCTGTGATAAGATGGTTTTATTTACAGTAGGTGAACGATGCTAGTTTGCAGCAGCACACTGCGATCGTGCCAGGACTCTTCGTCTTCCTCTGCTTCTCTTTTTTACCTTTTTCTAGTCTGTTACATTCCCCCGCATGCAGACGAAGCCCGTAGGGCGAGTTATCATGCACAAGGAGGGTAGAAAGGTTTCAGGCGAGCAACGTGAGTGAGCTGCGTTCTGCTCGATCGCCGACCATTGGACAAAAGACGAGCTATTACGTAAGTGAGCTGGCTTAGACGTTCCAAAACTACAAATGGGCCTGAATATCGTGACAGAAGCTTTTGACACAATCCACGCTTGCGTTGCGGTGTCCAAAGTAACATCAAGTCACCTTTTTCGAATAAAACCGGTTCGTCACGGTCGTCGTATCGTTCCTTCGAACGACGTTGAGAGGCCAGAGTACGAAGACGAGCGATTCGACGGGCTTCTTCTGCAAGGCACAGGGTGTTTGATACAGAGTCATCATTGTGTAGAATGAAGGGTAAGAAAGTGTCTAGAGGGCTTAGTGGCAACCTGGCGTACAACACATAAAATGGGCTGAAGTTCGTTGTTTCATGTTTTGCCGTGTTGTACGCGTACGTGATAAAAGGCAGCACTTCATCTCAGTTCTTGTGATTGGAAGAAACGTACATGGCAAGCATGTTGATCAGCGTTCTCTTTGTCCGTTCAACGAGGCCATTCGTCTGTGGGTGATACGGTGTAGAATGACGAAACTGTGTCGTGCACATGCGTAGTAATTCTTCAACGGCATCGGCAGTGAACTGGCGGCCACGGTCGCTGATAATAACGCGCGGTGGGCCATGGCGAAGGACCACGGAGTGAAGCAAGAAGTCCGGCACGGATTCAGCGGTAGAAGAGGGAATAGCTGCGGTTTTGGCATACCGCGTGAGATGGTCTACGCAGACGATTATCCAACGCTTATTATTGTTAGATAATGGAAATGGACCCATAATGTCAATTCCTACTTGTTAAAAAGGTGTGCTGGGTGGTGCTAACGGCTGAAGGGGACCTGGTGTAGCGGTGGCCGGGCGCTTGTGACGTTGGCACGTCTCGCAGCTAGCAACGTAATGCTTCGTCGTTTCGTACATCTTGGGCCAGTAAAAGCGTTCCTGCGTGCGGCTTAGCGTTCTAATGAAGCCGAAGTGACCGGACGTCGCATCGTCATGCATGGCACGTAGAACATCGGAGCGAAGGCTCTCGGGGACAACTAGAAGAAAACGTGTTCCAGGTCTGGAGTAGTTAGTTTTATAGAGCAACTTGTCTCGGACAGTAAAGCGACCGCTGTGTTGGGAGGCACGTGCGGCGGCAAAAAGAGGATCCAAGTTGAGATCGTTGCGTTGTTCTCTCTGGAAATCAGCCGCGTTGGGGAACGTGCTTGTAACAGCAGCAAGGCAGTCGTCAAAATTCTCAGCATCGCAGTCAGTAGTCGCAAGAGGAATCCGGGAGAGGCACTCTGCGTCAGCGTGACGACGGCCACTCTTGTACGACACCGTAAAGTCGTATTCCTGAAGTCGCAGCGCCCAACATGCGAGGCGGCCAGAGGGGTCACGCACACCAACTAGCCAGCATAACGAATGGTGATCGGTAATTATCTTAAATGGCCTCCCGTAAAGATAACAACGAAACTTCTGTACAGCGAAAACAGCTGCCAGACATTCCTGTTCCGTAACTGTGTAATTGCGTTCTGATTTGCTCAGGCAACGGCTGGCATATGCCACGACATGCTCTGCGCCATTGTGACGTTGTACAAGCACCGCGCCTACACCGATACCACTAGCGTCCGTGTGGACCTCAGTCGGGCAAGATGGATCGAAGTGACGCAACAGTGGTGCTGACGTTAGTACAAACTTAAGTTGTGAGAATGCGGCGTCACACTCCGGTGTCCAGTTGAAGGTTGCATCCTGTCGCAAGACGTTTGTCAGCGGATACACGATCTCCGCAAATCGTGGAACAAAACGACGAAAATATGAGCATAGGCCGACAAATGAGCGAAGTTCTCGTGCGGACTGCGGTGATTTAAAAGAGCTCACTGCTTCTATCTTGCGAGGATCGGGTCTGACGCCATCCTCGTCGACCAAGTGCCCCAGCACGAGAGTTGGACGTTCGCCAAAGCGACATTTTTTAGAATTCAAAACCAGCCCGGCTTTTTCGATGCAGTCGAGAACAAGACTGAGACGATTGTTATGTTCCTCAAACGTACGGCCAAAGATCACAACATCGTCAAGGTAGCACATGCATATCTCCCAATTTAGACGACGTAATACTGCGTCCATAAATCTTTCAAAGGTGGCTGGAGCATTACAAAGGCCAAAAGACATGACATTAAATTCAAATAAGTCATCCGGAGTTATGAAAGCAGTCTTTTCTTTGTCGCCAGGTTCCATAGGTATTTGCCAATAACCTGACCGCAAATCAAGCGTTGAAAAACAGGAAGCGGCATGCAAGCAATCTATGACGTCATCAATCCGTGGTAAGAGATATACATCTTTCTTCGTCACAGTGTTTAGACGCCTGTAATCTACGCAGAATCTCCAGGAACCATCCTTTTTCCTGACAAGAATTACCGGGGCTGCCCACGGGCTGGACGACTCTTGCACGACCCCTTTGTTCAGCATGTCCTTTACTTGTTCGGCGATAACTTTGCGCTCAGAGGATGACACTCGGTAGGGCTTTTGGCGGATGGGGTGCGCAGAGCCAGTGTCTATTCTGTGACGAGCGCGGGACGAGGGTAACTGAAGGGGTGCATCTCTCTGTTTGAAGTCAAAAGCAGCAACATGCCGGGAAGGGACCTGCACGAGCGCTTGCCGTTCCGTCGTACTGAGAGTCTTGCTGATCATAGCGAGCATTAGATCTTCATTATGGGGAATATCACAAGCAGAGGAAGAGGTGGGGAGGTCCGTAGCTATTGCTGCTATCGAGTTGCATGAGGCTTCATCAAAGAGAGTTATCTTCATCCCGCTAGGAAGCACAACCGGCGTGGCAGAACAGTTCAGCGCCCACAATGTTGCTACTCCTTTTATCATGCACACAACAGAACAAGACACAAGTATGTCCTTCTTAAAACAGTTCTTGCGTAGAGGCCCCACTATGAGGTCAACACCAGCATCATCAACCGCCGTGGAAGAGACTCGAACGGGTGTCAGGCACCAAGATGGTGCTATCACTACATCAATCACACTAGGCGTGTTCCTGTCTTCGCTACGGTAGTCTTCTTCGGAAAGCGATGGTAGAAACAAATTGTTTAGTGATATTTCCTCACTACCACAGTCAACGGAAGCACCGCATTGCTCCAGGAAATCAATACCAAGAATGACATCGTGCGAACAACGAGATAGAACCAGAAATTCCGATACAAATACTTTTCCAGCCAATGAAACACTGACAGCACATACACCAAGAGGATTAAGCCACTCGCCGTCTACACCACGAAGGGTGATTGTATCGTCCCATGAAAACATAACTTTGCGACCTAAGCGGTTTCTGAAGGCGAGGCTCATCACAGACACAGTCGCCCCAGTGTCAACTAATGCCATCGTCGGCATTCCATCAATCAACACATTCACTTTGGTTTTGATCATAACAATAGGCAGAGGTATATCTTGAAAAGACCATCCGGCGACCTCACCTCCATTGGTCGCGGATGCTAGTTTCCCGGTGGCGGAGAAGAACGACGCAGAGGAGACGGCGAGCGACGAGAACGGTTGGATGGTGGTGTCAAACTCCGCTCGGATGCTGGCGAATCACTGCGTCTGGTCTCGCGCGAAAAACGGTCCCTTGAAAACAAGTCGGTTGTCCGCAGGTCATATGAAGCACCGGGTCTTGGTGGCGAAGACATGGCTGGTGTCTTTTGTGATTGGCGGCGTTGTTGACGGCAATACCGAGCAATATGCCCAATGAAACCACAGCTGTAGCACACAGGAGGGTCACGGTTTATACCATATTCATTGGAACAAATCCTGGGCCGCTGCTGTCGGTAAGGAAGTTCGTTATCACGCGAAGAACGGGTTTCTGCCACTCTCTAGAATTCTTTGTATTCGTCGTAAGTTACATCTTGGTAGTAGGGTTGGTACTGTCCTTGCCGCAGCGGGACGTAGTCTGGCTGAGAGCCCCGAGTATAAGAATGTGGCTGTGCTCGTAGTGATCGTGCGTAATAGGCAGGGCCTGTGTCGTATAGACGTGGCTGATACTGAGGTGTGGCATCAGAATCCTCAAAGCCCTCCGCCACTCGGAGCGAGGAGAATGAAGCAATGTTTCGCTCGAACTCTGGTGGCTGATGGGGGATGAGTGCTTGGGTGGTTTGCCACTTGCGCGTACAGGCCGAGTTCTTCACGTACTATCTGCCGGATTGTTGTTGCAAGATCAAGCGCCTGGTTGCTGTCTATGCTCGCGATGGTCGTCACAATGGGCAGCCTGCCGAACTTTGGCGTGAGGCGCCTCGTCTTTAGTTGCTCGAAATTGTGGCAATGACGAATGACATCGGTGACAGATGTCAAGGTATCTTTCGTGATGAGGAAACTGTAAACATCGGCGATTCCTTTTAGAATGTGCCCGACTTTGTCTTCCTCAGACATTCCGGAGTCAATGGTCCTACATAGCTTTATGACTTCCTCAATGTAGGTCGTGCAAGTTTCACCTGGCACTTGAGCGCGTTGCATTAGCGTCTGTTCTGCTCTTTTCTTTATCGTTGTTGGGTCGCCGAAACGCTCTTTGATTTTAGAAACAAATCTGTCCCACGTCGTTAGCGTTTCCTCCCAATTCTCACCAAATAAATGCAGTATCCGTCAGAAAGAACGCAACGTAAAAAAGCTGAGAGGCGGCATCCCATCTGTTAGCGGCGCTCACCCGTTTGTAATGGACAAGCCAAGCCTCGACGTCTTCATCTGGTCTGCCGGCGAAGGGACGAGCATCTCTCAGTTGTGGAGCCGAACTGGTCGGCGCAGAAGTCGAGAGGGGTCGGTGTTCATTTGCGTTGTGGGACATGTCCAGGCCAGATGAATTCGGTGGAAAACCAGCAACGCGACGGCTCCGTCGAAGAACTTGCGGTTCACCTTCCGTCTTCGGGTGTCGATTACCCAGCACGTCCACCACAACTGTAACTGCGAGCTGTGATAAGATGGTTTTATTTACAGGAGGTGAACGATGCTCGTTTGCGGCAGCACACTGTGATCCTGCCAAGACTCTTCGTCTTCCTCTGCTTCTGTTCTCTACCTTTTTCTAGTCTGTTACAGTCTGTCTCTCTGTCCGTCCATGCGTCGGCCCGTGCGTCCATCTAGTGAACATTCAAAGTACCACCATCCCGCATACCCTGTGGCACTTAGCCGCTTTCCGCGTACGTCTGGCTGTCTGTCCGTCTGCTAGTCTGTCTGTCCGTCCATGCGTCCGATCGCGTGTCCATCTAGAGAACACTCAAAGTACTGCCATCTCGCATCTCATATACCCTGTGGCACATACCTTCTTTACGCGTCCGCCTATTCGTCCGTCCGTCTGCTAGTCTGTCTGTCGATCCGTTCATGCGTCCGTCCATGCGTCCATATAGAGAACACTCAAAGCACCGCCATCTCGCCTATCCTGTGAGACATAGCCCCTTCACGCGTCAGTTTACCTGTCCGTCCATCTGCTAGTCTGTCTGTCTGTTCATTCATGCCCCCGTATTTGCGTCCATCTAGTGAACACTCCAAGTACCTCCTTATCGCATACCCTGTGGCACATAGCCGCTTTACGCGTCCGTCTATCTGTCCGTCCATCTGCTAGTCTGTTTGTCTGTCCATCCATGCATCCATCTGTGCGTTCATCTAGTGAACACTCCAACTACCACCATTTCGCATACCCTGTGGCACATAGCCGCTTTACACGTCCGTCTATCTGTCCGTCCATCTGCTAGTCTGTCTGTCTGTCCGTCCTTGCGTCCATCCGTGCGTACATTTAGTGAACACTCCAAGTACCAGCTTCTCGAATACCTAGTGGCGCATAGCCACTTTACGCATCTTACTACCTCTCCGTCCAACTGCTAGTCTATCTGTCTGTCCAGCCATGCATCCGTCAGTGCATCCATCAAGTGAACACTCCAAGTACCACCACCAAGTGAACACTCCAAGTACCACCATCTCGCATACCCTGTGGCACATAGCCACTTTACGCGTCTGTCTACCTGTCCGTCCGTCTGCTAGTCTGTCTGTCTGTCCGTCCGTGAATCCGTCCGTGTGTCCCTCAAGTGTACTCTCCAAATACCACGATTACGCATACCTCTGGCACATAGCCGCTTTCCGCTTACGTCTAGCTGTCCGTCCGTCTGCTAGTCTGTCTTTCTTTCGTCCATGCGTCCGTCTGTGCGTCCATATACAGGACACTCAAAGTACCACCACCTCACATACACTGTGGCACGTAGCTGCTTTTATGCGTCTGTCCAACTGTGCGTCCGTCGGCACGTCTGTCTGTCTGTCCGTCAATGCTTCCGTCCGTGCGTCCATATAGAGAACACTCAGAGTTCCACCATCTCGCATACCCTGTGGCACATAACCGCTTTATGCGTCCGTCTACCTGTCCGTCCGTCTGCTAGTCTTTCTGTCTGTCCATCCATGAGTCCGCCCGTGGGTCCATCTAGTGAACATTCCAAGTACCACCTTCTCGCATACCCTGTGGCACATTGGCGCTTTACGCGTCCGTCTACCTGTCCGTCCGTCTGCTGGTTTGTCTTTCTGCCCATCCAGGCATTCATTGGTGCATCAATCTACTGAACACTTTGAGTACCACCTTGTCACATACCCTGTGGCACATAGCCACTTTACGCAACCGTCTACCTTTCCGTCCGTGTGCTTGTCCGTCTGTCTTTCAGTCCATGCGTCCGTCCGTGAGTTCGTCTAGTGAACACTGAGTATCAGCATCTCGCATACCCGGTGGCACATAGCCGCATTACGCATTCGTGTACCTGTCCGTCTGTCTGTTAGTCTCTCTTTCTGTTTATCCATGCATCCGTCCGGGGTCCGTCTAGTGAACACTCCAAGTACCGTAGTCTGGCATCTCGTATACCCTGTGGCACATACCCACTTTACGCGTTTGTCTATCCGTCTGTCTGTCTGCTAGTTGTCTGTCTGTCTGTCCATGCGTGCGTTCGCGTGTCCATCTAAAGAACACTTACAGTACTGCCATCTCGCTTCTCGTATACCGTGCGGCACATACCCACTTTACGCATCTGTCTATCCGTCCGTCCGTCTGCTAGTCTGTCTGTGCGTTATTGCGTGCGTCCGTTCGTCCATCTAGTGAAACCTCCAAGCACCATCATCTCGCATACCTTGTGGCACATGGCCGCTTTACGCGTCCGTTTACCTGTCCGTCCGTCTGCTGGTCTGTCCGTCCGTCTGCTAGTCTGTCTGTCTGCCTGCCCGTGCGTGCGTCCGATCGCGTGTCCATCTAGAGAACACTCAAAGTACTGCCATCTCGCATCTCGTATACCCTGTGACACATACCCACATTACGCGTCCGTCTATCCATCCATTCGTCTGCTAGTTTGTCTGTCCGTTCATGTATCCGTCCATGCATGTTTCTAGTGAAACCTCCAAGTACCACCATCTCGCATACCTTGTGGCACATGGCCGCTTTACACGTTCGTCCACCTGTCCGTTCTTCTGCTAGTCCGTCTGCCTGTCCGTCCATGCGTTCGTGTGAGAGTCCCTCTAGTGAACACTCCACATACCACTTTCTCGGATACCATTCGGCCCATGGCCGCTTTTAATGTCCGTCTACCTGTCCGTCCGTCTGCTAGTCTGTCTTTCTTTCCGTCCATGCGCCCGTACAAGCGTCCATTAAATAACACTCAAGGTACCCCCATCTCGCATACCATGTTGCACATAGCCACTTTACGCGTCTGTCTACCTGTCCGTCCGTGTGCTTGTCCATCTGTCTCTCCATACATGCGTCCGCCCGTGGGTCCATCTAGTGAACTATTTGAGTACCACCATCTCGCATACCGTGTGGCCCATAGCCGCTTTCTGCACCCGTCATCTTGTCCATCCGTCTGCTAGTCTGTCTCGCTGTCCGTGCATGCATCCGTTCGTGTGTCCATCTAGTGAACACTCCAAATACCACCATCTCGCATACCCTGTGGCACATACCCACTTTCCGCATACGTCTAGCTGTCCGTCCGTCTGCTGGTCTGTCTGTCTGTCCGTCCATGCGTCCGATCGCGTGTCCATCTAGAGAACACTCAAAGTACTGCCATCTCCCATCTCGTATACCCTGTGGCACACACTCACTTTACGCATCTGTCTGTCCGTCCGTCCGTCTGCTAGTCTGTCTGTCCGTTCATGTGCCCGTCCGTGCGTTCCTCTTCTGAAACCTCAAAGTACCACAATCTCGCATACCTTGTGGCACAAGGCCGCTTTACGCGTCCATCAACGTATCCGTCCGTCTTCTAGATCGTCTGTCTGTCCGTCCATACGTCCGTCCGAGAGTCCCTCTAGTGAACACTCCACGTACTACCATCTCGAATACTCTGTGGCACATAGCCGCTTTACCCGTCCGTCTACCTGTCCGTCCGTCTGCTAGTCTGTCCGTCTGTCCATCCGTGCTTCTGGCCGTGTGTCTATCTAGTGTACACTACAAATATCACCATCTCGCATCCCCTGTGGCACATTGCCGCTTTCCGCGTACGTCTAGCTGTCTGTCCGTCTGCTAGTCTGTCTGTCTGTCCGTCCATGCGTCCGTTCGCGTGTACATCTAGAGAACACTTAAAGTACATCCATCTCGCTTCTCGTATACCCTGTGGCACATACCCTTTTTACGCATCCGTCTATCCGTCCATCCGTATGCTAGCCTGCCTGTCCGTTCATGCGGCCATCCGTGCGTTCATCTAGTGAAACGTCCAAGTACCACCATCTCGCATATCTTGTGGCACATGGCCGCTTTACGCGTCCGTCCACCTGTCCGTTCGTCTGCTAGTCCGTCTGCATGTCCGTCCATGCGTCAGTCCAAGAGTCCCTCTATTGAACACTCCACATACCACCTCATCGGATACTATGCGGCACATGACCGCTTTACATGTCCGTATACCTGTCCGTCTGCCTGCTAGTCTGTCTTTGTTTCCGTCTATGCGCACGTACGTGCGTCCATATAGAGAACACACAAAGTACCGCCATCTCGCATACCCTGGGGCACATAGCCGCTTTACGCGTCTCTCTTCCTGTCCGTCCGTGTGCTTGGCCATCTGTCTTTCTGTCCATGCGTCCGTCCGTGTGTCCATTTAGTGAACACTTTGAGTACCACCATCTCGCATACCGTGTGGAACATACCCGCTTTACGCGCCCGTCTACCTTCTAACCGTCTGTTAGTCTGTCTCGCGGTCCGTGCAAGCATCCGTCCGTGTGTTCATCTAGTGAGCACTCCAAATACCACCATCTCATATACCCTGTGGCACTTACCCACTTTCCGCATACGTCTAGCTGTCCGTCCGTCTGCTAGTCTGTCTCTTTATCCATCCATGCGGCGGTTCGTGCGTCCATCTAATAAACACTCAAAGTACCATCATCTCGCCTACCCTGTGGATCATAGCCGCTTTCTTTGTATGTCTAGCTGTCCGTCCGTCTGCTAGTCTGTCTGTCTGTCCGTCCATGCGTTCAATCGCGTGTCCATCTAGTGAACATTCAAAGTACCACCATTTCGCATACCCTGTCGCACATAGTCGCTTTACGTGTACGTCTAGCTGTCCGTCCATCTGCTAGTCTGTCTGTCTGTCCGTCCATGCGTCCGATCGCGTGTCCATCTAGAGAACACTCAAGGTACAGCCATCTCCCATCTCGTATACCCTGTGGCACACACCCACTTTACGCATCCGTCTATCCGTCCGTCCGTCTGCTAGTCTGTCTGTCCGTTCATGCGGCCCCCCGTGCGTTCATCCAGTGAAACCTACAAGTACCACCATCTCGCATACCTTGTGGCACATGGCCGCTTTACGCGTCTGTCCACGTGTCCGTCCGTCTGCTAGTCTGTCTTTCTGTCCATCCATGCGTCTGTCCGAGAGTCCCTCTAGTGAACACTCCACGTACTGCCATCTCGCATACTCTGTGGCACATAGCCGCTTCACGCGTCCGTCAACCTGTTAGTCCTTCGCTAGTCTGGCCGTCTGTCCGTCTGTGCATCCGTCCGTGTGTCCATCTAGTGTACACTCCAAATGTCACCATCTCTCATACCCTGTGGCACATACCCACTTTCGGCGTACGTCTAGCTGTCCGCCCGTCTTCTAGTCTGTCTTTCTTTCTGCCCATGCGTCCGTCCGTGCGTCCACCTAGTGAACACTCCAAGTACCACTATATCGCATACCCTGTGGAACATGGCCGCTCTACGCGTCCATCTACCTGTCCGTCCGCCTGCAAGTCTGTCTCTCGATCCGTCCATGTGTCTGTCCGTGCGTCTATCCAGTGAACACTCAAAGTACCACCATCTCGCATACCCTTTCGCACATAGTCGCTTTACGTGTACGTATAGCTGTCCGTCCGTCTGCTAGTCTGTCTGCCTGCCCGTCCGTGCGTCCGATCGCGTGTCCGTCTAGAGAACACTCAAAGTACTGCCATCTCGCATCTCGTATACCCTGTGGCACACACCCCCTTTACGCATCCATCTATCCGTCCGTCCGTCTGCTAGTCTGTCTGTCCGTTCATGCGGTCGTCCGTGCGTTCATCTAGTGAAACCTCAAAGTACCACCATATCGCATACCTTGTGGCACATGGCCGCTTTACGCGTCCGTCCACGTGTCCGTCCGTCTGCTAGTCCGTCTGTCTGTCCGTCCATGCGTCTGTCCGAAAGTCCCTCTAGTGAACACTCCACGTACTGCCACCTCGCATACTCTGTGGCACATAGCCGCTTTACCCGTCCGTATACCTGTCCGTCCGTCTGCTAGTCTATCCGTCTGTCCGTCCGTGCTTCCGGCCGTGTGTTCATCTAGTGTACATTCCAAATATCACCATTTCGCATTCCCTGTCGCACATAGCCACTTTCCGCGTACGTCTAGCTGTACGTCCGTCTGCTAGTCTGTCTGTCTGTCCTTCCGTGCGTCCGATTGCGTGTCCATCTAGTGAACACTCAAAGTACTGCCATCTCGCGTCTCGTATACCATGTGGCACATACCCACTTTACGCATCCGTCTATCCGTCCATCCGTCTGCTTGTCTGTCTGTCCGTTCATGCGGCCAAACGTGCGTTCGTCTAGCGAAACCTCCAAGTACCACCATCTCGCATACCTTGTGGCACATGGCCGCTTTACGCGTCCGTCCACCTGTCCCTTCGTATGCTAGTCCGTCTGCCTGTCCGTCCATGCGTCCGTCCAAGAGTCCCTTTATTGAACACTCCACATACCACCTTCTCGGATACCATTCGGCACATGACCGCTTTACATGTCCGTTTACCTGTCCGTCTGTCTGCTAGTCTGTCTTCCTTTCCGTCCATGCGCACGTACGTACGTCCAGATATAGAACACTCAAAGTACCGCCATCTCGCATACCCTGTGGCACATAGCCACTTTACGCGTCTGTCTACCTATCCATCCGTGTGCTTGGCCATCTGTCACTCTGTCCATGCGTCCGTCCGTGCGTCCATTTATATTACACTTTGAGTACCACCATCTCGCATACCTTGTGGCACATACCCGCGTTACGCACCCGTCCACCTGTCCATCCGTCTGCTAGTCTGTCTCGCTGTCCGTGCATGCATCCGTCCGTGTGTCCATCTAGTGAACACTCCAAATACCACCATCTCGCATACTCTGTGGCGCATACCCACTTTCCGCATACGTCTAGCTGTCCGTTTGTCTGCTAGTCTGTCTCTCTATCCATCCATGCGGCGGTCCGTGCGTCCATCTAATGAACACTCAAAGTACCATCATGTCGCATACCCTGTGGCAAATAGCCGCTTTCTGTGTATGTCTAGCTGTCCGTCCATCTGCTAGTCTGTCTGTCTGTCCGTCCATGCATTCGATCACGTTGTCCATCTAGAGAACACTCAAAGTACTGCCATCTCGCATCTCGTATACCCTGTGACACATACCCACTTTACGCGTCCGTCTATCCGTCCGTCCATATGCTAGTCTGTCTGTCTGCTCATGCGTCCGTCCGTGCGTCCATCTAGCAAACACTCAAAATACCGCCATCTCGCATCTCGTATACCCTGTGGCACATACGTGCTTTACGCGTCCATCTATTCGTCTGTCCGTCTGCTAGTTCTCTGTTTGTCCGTCCATGCGTCCGTTCGCGTGTATATCTAGAGAACACTCAAACTACTGCCATCTCCCATCTCGTATACCCTGTGGCACACACACACTTTACGCATCCGTCTATCCGTCCATCCGTCTGCTAGTCTGTCTGTCCGTTCTTTAGGCCATCTGTGCGTTCATCTAGTGAAACCCCCAAGTACCACCATCTCGCGTACCTTGTGGCACATGGCCGCTTTATGCGTCTGTCCACGTGACCGCCCGTCTGCTAGTCTGTCTTGCTGTCCGTCCATGCGTCCGTCCGAGAGTCCCTCTAGTGAACACTCCACGTACTGCCATCTCGCACACTCTGTGGCACATAGCCGCTTTACGCGTCTGTCTACGTGCTCGTCCGTCTGCTAGTCTGTCCGTCTGTCCGTCCGTGCATCCGTCCGTGTATCCATCAAGTGTACACTCCAAATATCACCATCTCGCATACCCTGTGGCACATACACGCTTACCGCGTACGTCTAAGTGTCCGCTCGTCTGCTAGTCTGTCTTTCTTTTTGTCCGTGCGTCTGTCCGTGCGTCCATCTAGTGAACACTCCAAGTACCACCTTCTCGCATACCCTGTAGCACATGGCCGCTTTACGCGCCCGTCTACCTGTCTGTCCGTCTGCTAGTCTGTCTGTCTGTCTGTCTGTCTGTCTGTCTGTCTGTCTGTCCATGTGTCCGTCCGTGCGTCCATCTAGTGAACACTCTGACTACAACCATCTCGCATACCCTGTGGCACATAGCCGGTTTAAGCAGTCCGTCCACCTATCCGTCCGTCTGCTAGTCTCTCTGTCTGTCCGTCCATGAATCTGTCCGTGTGTCCGTCTAGTGAACACTCCAAGTACCACCTTCTCGCATATCCTGTGGCACATATGCGCTTTACTCGTCCGTCTATCCGTCGGTCCGTCTGCTAGTCTGTCTGCCTGTCTGTCTGTCCTTCCATGCATCTGTTTGCACGTCCAACTAGAGAACTCTCCAAGTACCCACATATTGCATACCCTGTGGCACATAGCCGCTTTACGCGACTGTTTACCTGTCCATCCGTCTGCTAGTCTGCCTGTCTGTCCGTCCATGCATCCGTCCGTGCGTCGATCTAGTGAACACTCCTAATACCACCATCTCGCATACCCTGTGGCACATACCCGCTTTACGCGTCCGTCTACCATTCCGTCCGTCTGCTAGTCTTTCTGTCCGTCCATGCATCAGTCCGTGTGTAAATCTAGCGAACAATCAAAGTACCACCACCTCGCATACCCTGTGGCACATAGCCGCTTTACGCAACCGTCTACCTTTCCGTTGTGTGCTTGTCCGTCTGTCTCTGCGTCCATGCGTCCGTCCGTGAGTTCATCTATTGAACACTTTGAGTACCGCCATCTCGCATACCCTCTGGCACATAGCCGCTTTACGGGTCCGTCTACCTGTCCGTCCGTGTGCTTGTCCATCTGTCTCTCCGTCCATGCATCCGTCCACGAGTCCATCTAGTGAACACTTTAGGCACCACCATCTCGCACACCCGGTGGCCCATAGCCGCATTACGTGTCCGTCTACCTGTCCGCCCATCTGTTAAACTCTCTGACTGTCCATCCATGCGTCCGTACATGGGTCCATCTAGTGAACACTCCAAGTACCACCTTCTCGCATACCCTGTGCCACATTGGCGCTTTACGCGTCCGTCTACCTGTCCGTCCGTTCAAGTCTGTCTGCCTGTCCGTCCTTGCGTCCATCCATGAGCTCATCTAGTGAACACTTTGAGTACCACCATCTCGTATACCCGGTGGCACACGGTGTCTACGTGTCCGTTCGTCTGTTAGTCTCTCTGTTTGTCTATCTATGCACCCATCTGTGCGTCCATGTACTGAACACTCCAAGTACCACCTTCTCGCACACCCTGTGGCATATAGCCGCTTTACGCGTAAGTCTATCTGTCCGTTCATCTGCTAGTCTGTCTGTGTGTACTTTCTTGCGTCCGTCTGTGCGTACATATAGTGAACACTCCAAGTACCAGCTTCTCGAATACCTTGTGGCACATAGCCAGTTTACACGTCCGTCTACCTCTCCGCCCGTCTGCTGGTCTGTCTGTCTGTCCGTCCATGAATCCGTCGGTGCGTCCATCTAGTGAACACTTCAAGTACCACCTTCTCGCATACCCTGTGGCACCTTGGCGCTTTCCGCGTCCGTCTGCTAGTCTGTCTGTCTGTCCGTCCTTGCGTCCGTCCGTGCGTACATCGTGTGAACACCCCAAGTACCAGCTTCTCGAATACCTTGTGGCACATAGCCACTTTACGCATCCGTCTATCTCTCCGGCCGTCTGCTGGGCTGTCTTTCTGTCCGTCCATGCATCCGTTGGTGCGTCCATCTAGTGAACACTCCAACTAACACCATCTCACATGCCCTGTGGCACATAGCCACTTTACGCGTCCGTCTACCTGTCCGTCCGTCTGCTAGTCTGTCTGTCTGTCCGTCCGTGCATCCGTCCGTGTCTCCATCTAGTGAACACTCCAAATAGCACCATCGCGCATACCCTAAGGCACATACCCACTTTCCGCATACGTCTAGCTCTCCGTCCGTCTGCTAGTCCGTCTTTCTATCCATCCATGCGTCGGTCCGTGCGTCCATCTAATGAACACTCAAAGTACCATCATCTCGCATACCTTGTGGCACATAGCCGCTTTACACGTCCGTCCACCTATCCGTCCGTCTTCTAGTCCGTCTGTCTGTCCGTCCATGCGTCCGTCCGAGAGTCCCTCTAGTGAACACTCCAGGTACTGCCATCTCGCATACTCTGTGGCACATAGCCGCTTTACCCGTCCATCTACCTGTCCGGCGGTCTTCTAGTCTGTCCGTCTGTTCGTAAATGCATCCGGCCTTGTGTCCATCTAGTGAACACTCCAAATATCACCTTCTCGCATACCCTGCGGCACATAGCCGCTTTACGCCTCCGTCTACCTGTCCGTCCGTCTGCTTGTCTGTCTGTCTGTCCGTCCGTGCATCCGTGCGTATGTCCATATAGTGTACACTCCAAATACCACCATCACGCATACCCTGTGGCACATACCGGCTTTCCGTGTACGTCTAGCTGTCCGTCCATCTGCTAGTCCGTCTGTCTGTCCGTCCATGCGTCTGTCCAAGAGTCCCTCTAGTGAACACTCCAAGTGCCACCATCTCGCATACCCTGTGGCACATAGCCGCTTTACGTATCCGTGTACCTTTCCGTCCGTCTGCTAATCTGTCTGTCTGTCCATCCGTGCATTCGTGCGTATGTCCATCTATTGTACACTCCAAATACCACCATCTTGCATACCCTGTGGCAAATAGCGGCTTTCGGCGTACGTCTAGCTGTCCGTCCATCTGCTAGTCTGTATTTCTCACTGTTAGTGCGTCCGTCCATGCGTCCATCTTGTGAACACTCCAAAGACCACCATCTCGTTACCCTGTGGCACATGGCCGCTTCACTCGTCCGTCTACCTGTCCGTTTGTCAGCTTGTCTGTCTTTCTGTCCGTCCATGCGTCGGTCCGTGCGTCCATCTAGTGAACACTCAAAGTACCACCATCTCGCATGCCCTGTGGCACATAGCCACTTTCCGCGTACGTCTAGCTGTCCGTCCGTCTGCTAGTCTGTCTCTCTATCCGTCCATGCGTCTGATCGCGTGTCCATCTAGAGAACACTCAAAGTACTACCATCTCGCATCTCGTATACCCTGTGGCACAAACCCACTTTACGCATCTGTCTATCCCTCCGTCTGTCTGCTAGTCGGTCTGTCCGTTCATGCATCCGTCCGTGCGTCCATCTAGCGAACACTCTAAGTACCACCATCTCGCATCTCGTATACCCTGGGGCACATACGCGCTTTACACGTCCGTCTATCCGTCTCTTCGTCTGCTAGGTGTCTGTCTGTCATCCATGCGTCCGTTCGCGTGTTCATTTAGAGAACCATCGAAGTACTACCTACTCGCATCTCGTATATCCTGTGGCACATACCCACTTTAGGCATCCGTCTATCCGTCCGTCCGTCTGCTAGTCTGTCTGTCCGTTCATGCGTCCGTCCGCGCGTCCATCTAGTGAACACTCCAAGTACCCCCATCTCGCATACATTGGGGCACATGGCCGCTTTACGCGTCCATCCACCTGTCCGTCTGTCTGCTAGTCTGTCTGTCTGTCCGTCCATGCATCCATCCGTGCGTCCATCTTGTGAGCACTCTAAATACCACCATCTCGCATACCCTGCAGCACATAGCCGCTTTACACGTCCGTCTGTCTGTCCGTCCGTCTTCTATTCTGTCTGCTTCTGTCCATGCGTCCGTCCGTGCGTCCATCTAGCGAACACTCAAAATACCACCATCTCGCATCTCGTATACCCTGTGTGACATACGCGCTTTACGTGTCCGTCTATCCGTCTGTCCGTCTGCTAGTTGTCTGTCTGTCCGTCCATGCGTCCGTTGGCGTGTACATCTAGAGAACACTCAAAGTACTGCCATCTCGCATCTCGTATACCCTGTGGCATACACCCACTTTATGCATCCGTCTATCCATCCGTCTGTCTGCTAGTCTGTCTGTCTGTTCATGCGTCCGTCCGTGCGTCCATTTTTTGAAACCTCCAAGTACCACCATCTCTCATGCCTTGTGGCACATGGCCGCTTTACGCGTCCGTCCACCTGTTCGTCCGTCTGCTCGTCTGTCTGTCTCGCTCTCCGTCCATGCATCTCTCCGTGTGTCCATCTAGTGAACACTCCACGGACATGTACACTCCAAGTACTACCATCTCGGATCTCGTATACCCTATGGCACATACTCCCTTTCCGTTCATCTGCTAGTCTGTCTGTCCGTTAGCGTCCGTCCGCGCGTCCATCTAGTGAACACTCCAAGTACCACCATCTCGCAGACCTTGAACACATAGCCGCTTTACGCGTCCATTCCTAGTCTGTCTGTCTGTCTGTCTGTCTGTCTGTCTGTAAATGCGGCCGTCCGAAAGTCCCTCTAGTGAACACTCCACGTACCACCATCTCGCATACCCTGTGGCACATAGCCGGTTTAAGCGTCCGTCTACCAGTCCGTCCGTCTGCTAGTCTGTCTGTCTGTCTGTCCGTCCATGCATCCGTCCGTGCGTCCATCTTTCGAACACGCTAAATACCACCATCTCACATACCCTGCAGCAGAAAGCCGCTTTACACGTCCGTCTGCCTGTCCGTCCGTCTTCTATTCTGTCTGCCTCTGTCCATGCGTCCGTCCGTGCGTCCGTCTAGAGAACACTCAAAGTACCGCCATCTCGTATACCCTGTTACACTTACCCACTTCACGCGTCCATCTATCCGTCCGTCTGTCTGCTAGTCTGTCAGTCGGTCCGTTCATGCATCCGTCCGTGCGTCCATCTAGCGAACACTCCAAGTACCGCCATCTCGCATCTGGTATACCCTGGGGCACATACGTGCTTTACACAAACGTCTAGCTGTCTGTTCGTCTGCTAGTCTGTCTTTTTTCTGTCCATGCGTTCTTCCGTGCGTCCATCTAGTGAACACTCCAAGCACCACCATCTCGCGTACCCTGTGGCACATGGCCGCTTTACGCATCCGTCTACCTTTCCATCCGTCTGCTAGTCTGTCTCTCTGTCTGTCCATGCGTCGGTCCGTGCGTCCATCTAGTGAACACTAAAAGTACCACCATCTCGCATACCCTGTGGCACATAGCCGCTTTCCGCGTACGTCTAGCTGTCCGTCCGTCTGCTAGTCTATCTGTCTGTCCGTCTAGCGTCCGATCGCGTGTCCATTTAGAGAACACTCAGAGTACTGCCATCTCACATCTCGTATACCCAGTGGCACATACACGCTTTACGCGTCCGTTTATCCGTCTGTCCGTCTGCAAGTTGTTTGTCTGTCCGTCCATGCATCTGTTCGCGTGTCTATCTAGAGAACACTCAAAGTACTGCCATGTCGCATCTCGTATGCCCTGCGGCAAAAACCCACTTTACGCATCCGTCTATCCGTCCGTCCGTCTGCTAGTGTGTCTGTCTGTTCATGCGTTCGTCCGTGCGTCCATCTTGCGAACACTCAAAATACCGCCATCTTGCATCTCGTATACCCTGTGTCACATAGGCGCTTTACGCGTCCGTCTATCCGTCTGTCCGTCTGCTAGTTGTCTGTGTGTCCGTCCATGCATACGTGGGCGTGTACATCTACAGAACACTCAAAGTACTGCCATCTCGCATCTCGTATACCCTGCGGCACATACCCACTTTACACATCTGTCTTTCCGTCCATCCATCTGCTAGTCTGTCTTTCTGTTCATGTATCCGTTCGTGCGTCCATCTAGTGAAACCTCCAAGTACATCCATCTCAGATACCTTGTGGCACTAGGCCTCTTAACGCGTCCGTCCACCTGTCCGTCCGTCTGCTAGTCCGTCTGTCGTTCCATAAGTGCATCCATCGGGAGTCCCGCTAGTGAACACTCCACGTACCGCCTTCTCGGATACCATGCGGCACATAGCCGCTTTACATGTCCGTCTACCTGTCCGTCCGTGTGCTTGTTCATCTGTCCCTCCGTCCATGCGTCCGTTCGTGAGTCCACCTAGTGAAGACTTTGAGTACCACCATCTCGCATACCGGGTGGCACATAGCCACATTATGCGTCCGTCTACCTGTCCGTCCGACTGTTAGTCTCTCTGTCTGTCCATCCATGCATCCATCTCTGTGTCCATCTAGTGAACCCTCCAAGTACCACCTTCTTGAATACCTTGTGGCACATAGCCACTTTACGCGTCCGTCTACCTCTCCACCCGTCTGCTAGTCTGTCTGTCTGTCAGTCCATGCATCCGTCGGGGCGTCCATCTAGTGAACACTCCTAGTACCACCATCTCAAATACCCTGTGGCACATAGCCTCTTTACGCGTCCGTCTACCTGTCCATCCGTCTGCTAGTCTCTCTGTCTGTCTGTCCGTCCGTGCATCCGTCCGAGTGTCCATCTAATGAACACTCAAAGTACCACCATCTCGCATACCCTGTGGCACATAGCCGCTTTACGCGTACGTCTAGTTGTCCGTTCATCTGCTAGTCTGTCTGTCTGTATGTCTGTCCGTCCATGCGTCTGATCGCGTGTCCATCTAGAGAACACTGAAAGGACTGTCATCTCGCATCTCGTATACCCTGTGACACATACCCACTTTACGCGTCCGCCTAACCTCCGTCCGTCTGCTAGTCCGTCTGTCTGTCCGTTCACGCATCCGTCCGTGCGTCCTTCTAGCGAACACTCCAAGTACCGCCATCTCGCATCTCGTATACCGTGGTGAACATACGCGCTTTACGCATCCGTCTATCCGCCCGTCCGTCTGCTAGTCTCTCTGTCCGTTCATGCGTCCGTCCGTCCATCCATCTAGCGAGCACTCAAATACCGCCATCTCGCGTCTCGTATACCCTGTGTCACATACGTGCTTTACGCATCTGTCTATCCGTCCGTCCGTCTGCTAGTTGTCTGTCTGTCCGTCCATGCGTCCATTTGCGTGTACATCTAGTGAAACCTCCATGTACATCCATCTCGGATACCTTGTGGCACATGGCCTCTTTACGCGTCTTTCCACCTGCCCGTCCGTCTGCTAGTCCATCTGTCTATCCATAACTGCATCCTTCCAAGAGTTCCGCTAGGGAACACTCCACGTACCACCTTCTCGGATACCATGGGGCACATGGCCGCTTTCCTTGTCCGTCTACCTGTCCGTCCACCTGTTAGTCTGTCTTTGTTTCCGTCCATGCGTCCGTCCGTGCGTGCATATAGAGAACACTCATAGTACCGCCATCTCCCATACCTTGTGGCACAAAGCCTCTTTCCGCGTACGTTTTGCTGTCCGTCCGTCTGCTGGTCTGTCTCTCTGTCCGTCCATGCATCGGTCCGTGCGTACATCTAATGAACACTCAAAGTACCATCATCTCGCATACCCTTTGGCACATAGCCGCTTTTCGCGCACGTCTAGCTGTCCGTTCGTCTGTTAGTCTGTCTGCCTGTCCATCCATGTCCAATCGCGTGTCTATCTATAGAACACTCAAAGTACTGCCACCTCGCATCTCGTATAACCTGTGACACACACGCACTTTACACGTCCGTCTATTCGTCTGTCCGTCTGCTAATGTTCTGTCTGTGTGTCCATGCGTCCGTTTGCATGACCATCTAGAGAACACTCAAAGCACTGCCATCTCGCATCTCGTATACCCTGTGGCACATACGCGCTTTACACGTATGTCTATCCGTCTGTCCGCCTGCAAGTTATCTGCCTTTCCGTCCATGCGTCCATTCGCGTGTTCATCTAGAGAACCCTCAAAGTACTGCCATTCGCAACTCGTATACCTTGTGGCACAAACCCACTTTCCGCATCCGTCTATCCGTCAGTCGGTCTGCTAGTCTGTCTGTCCGTTCATTCGTCCGCCCGTGCGTCCATCTAGAGTGAACACTTTGAGTACCACCATCACGCATACCTTGCGGCACATGGCCGCTTTACGCGTCCATCCACCTGTCTGTCCATCTGCCTGTCCGTCCGTCTTCTATTCTGTCTGCCTCTGTCCAAGCGTCCGTCTGTGCTTTCGTCTAGAGAACACTCAAGGTACCACCATCTCGCATACTCTGTGGCACATAGCCGCTTCACGCGTTCGTCTACCTGTCCGTCCATGTGTTTGTCCGTCTGTCTCTCCATCTATGCGTCCGTCCGTGAGTCCATCTAGTGAACAAATTGAGTACAACCAACAAACATACCCGTTGGCACACAGCCACTTTACGCATCCGTCTACCTCTCTGTCCGTCTGCTAGTCTGTCTGTCTGTCCGTCCATGCATCGGTCAGTGCGTCCATCTGGTGAAAACTCCAAGTGCCACCATCTCGCATACCCTGTGGCACATAGCCGCTTTACGCGTCCGTCTACCTGTCCGTCCGTCTGCTAGTTTGTCTGTCTGTCTGTCCATCCGTGCATCCGTGCTTATGACCTCTAGTGTACCTCCAAATACCACCATCTCGCGTACCCTGTGGCAAAATTTCCACTTTACGCATCTGTGTATCCATCCGTCCATCTGCTAGTCTGTCTGTCCGTTCGTGTGTCCGTCCGTGCGTCCATCTAGAGAAACCGCCAAGTACATCTATCTCGGATACCTTGTGGCCGATGGCCTCTTCACGCGTCCGTCCACCTGTCCGTACGTCTGCTAGCCCGTCTGTCTGTCCGTAACTGCGTCCATCCGAGAGTCCCGCTAGTGATTCGGATACCATGCGGCACATGGCCGTTTTACATGTCCGTCTATCTGTCCGTCCGCTGCTAGTCTGTCTTTCTTTCCGTCCATGCGCCACAGTACGTGCGTCCATATAGAGAACACTCAAAGTACCGGCTTCTCGCATACCCTGTGGCACATAGCTGCTTTACGCGTCTGTCTACCTGTCCGTCCGTGTGCTTGTCCATCTGTCTCTCCGAAGTATGCGTCCGTCCGTGCGTCCATCTAGTGAACACTTTGAGTACCACCATCTCGCATACCATGTGGCACAACCCGCTTTACGCACCCGTCTACCTGTCCCATCCGTCTGCTAGTTTGTCTCGCTGTCCGTGCATGCGTCCGTCCTCGTGTGTCCATCTAGTGAACACTCCAAATAGCACCATCTCGCATACCCTGGGGCATATACCCAATTTCCGCATACGTCTAGCTGTCTGTCCGTCTGCTAGTCTGTCTCTCTAATCCATCCATGCGTCGGCCGGCGTCCATCATAGACACACAAGGTACTGCCATCTCGCATCTCGTATATCTTGTGACACACACCCCACTTTACCGTCCGTCTATCCGTTCGTCCATCTGCTAGTCTGTCTGTCTGCTCATGCGTCCGTCCGTGCGTCCCACTAGCAAACTCAAATACCGCCATCTCGCATCTCGTATACCCTGTACACTACGCTTCACGCGTCCGTCTATTCGTCTGTCCGTCCTGCTAGTTGTCTGTCTGTCTGTCCATCCGTGCATCCGTGCTTATGACCATCTAGTGTACACTCCAAATACCACCATCTCGCGTACCCTGTGGCAAATTTCCACTTTACGCATCTGTGTATCCATCCGTCCATCTGCTAGTCTGTCTGTCCGTTCGTGTGTCCGTCCGTGCGTCCATCTAGAGAAACCTCCAAGTACATCTATCTCGGATACCTTGTGGCCGATGGCCTCTTCACGCGTCCGTCCACCTGTCCGTACGTCTGCTAGCCCGTCTGTCTGTCCGTAACTGCGTCCATCCGAGAGTCCCGCTAGTGATTCGGATACCATGCGGCACATGGCCGTTTTACATGTCCGTCTATCTGTCCGTCCGTCTGCTAGTCTGTCTTTCTTTCCGTCCATGCGCACGTACGTGCGTCCATATAGAGAACACTCAAAGTACCGGCTTCTCGCATACCCTGTGGCACATAGCTGCTTTACGCGTCTGTCTACCTGTCCGTCCGTGTGCTTGTCCATCTGTCTCTCCGATTATGCGTCCGTCCGTGCGTCCATCTAGTGAACACTTTGAGTACCACCATCTCGCATACCATGTGGCACAAACCCGCTTTACGCACCCGTCTACCTGTCCATCCGTCTGCTAGTTTGTCTCGCTGTCCGTGCATGCGTCCGTCTCGTGTGTCCATCTAGTGAACACTCCAAATAGCACCATCTCGCATACCCTGGGGGCATATACCCAATTTCCGCATACGTCTAGCTGTCTGTCCGTCTGCTAGTCTGTCTCTCTATCCATCCATGCGTCGGGCCGTGCGTCCATCTAGAGAACACACAAGGTACTGCCATCTCGCATCTCGTATATCTTGTGACACACACCCACTTTACGCGTCCGTCTATCCGTTCGTCCATCTGCTAGTCTGTCTGTCTGCTCATGCGTCCGTCCGTGCGTCCCACTAGCAAACACTCAAAATACCGCCATCTCGCATCTCGTATACCCTGTAGCACATACGCGCTTCACGCGTCCGTCTATTCGTCTGTCCGTCTGCTAGTTGTCTGTCTGTCCGTCCATGCATCCGTTCGCGTGTCCATCTAGAAAACACTCAAAGTACTGCCATCTCGCATCTCGTATACCCTGTGGCACATACCCACTTCACGCATCCGTCTATCCGTCCGTCCGTCTTCTAGTCTGTCCGTTCATGCCTCCGTCCATGCGTCTATCTAGTGAACACTCCAAGGACCACCATCTCGCATAATTTGTGGCACATGGCCGCTTCACGCGTCCGTCAACCTGTCCGTCCGTCTGCTAGTCTGTCTTTCTGTCCATGCATCCGTCCGTGCGTCCGTATAGAGAACACTCAATGTACCCCGATCTCGCATACACTGTGGCACATAGCCGCTTTACGCGTCCGTCTACATGTCCGTCCGTGTGCTTGTCCCTCTGTCTCTCCGTCCATGCATCCGTCCACGAGTTCATCTAGAGAACACTTTGAGTACCACCATCTCGCATACCCGGTGGCACATAGCCGCATTACGCGTCCGTCTACCTGTTCGTCCGTCTGCTAGTCTGTCTGCCTGTCCGTCCTTGCGTCCGTCCGTGAGTTCATCTAGTGAACACTTTGAGTACCACCATCTCGCATACCCAGTGGCAAATAGGCGCATTACGCCTCCGTCTACGTGTCCGTCCGTCTGTTAGTCTGTGTGCCCATCCATGCGTTCGTTCGTGGGTCCATCTAGTGAACACTCCAAGTACCACCTTCTCGTATACCCTGTGGCACATTCGCGCTTTACGCGTCCGTGTACCTGTCCGTCCATCTGCTAGTCTGTCTGTCTGTCTGTCCATCCATGCACCCATCTGTGCGTCAATCTAGTGTCAAGTAGAGTCAATCTCCAAGTACCACCTTCTCGAACACCCTGTGGCATATAGCCGCTTTTTGCGTAAGTCTATCTGTCTATTCATCTGCTAGTCTGTCTGTCTGTTCGTCCTTGCGTCCGTCCGTGCGTACATCTATTGAACACCACAAGTACCAGCTTCTCGAATACCTTGTGGCACACAGCCACTTAACGCATCCGTCTACCTCTCCGCCCGTCTGCTGGTCTGTCTGTCTGTCCGTCCATGCATCCGTCGGTGCGTCCATCTAGTGAACACTCCTACTACCACCATCTCACATACCCTGTGGCACATATCCGCTTTCCGCATACGTCTAGCTGTCCACCCGTCTGCTAGTCTGTCTTTCTTTCTGTTCATGCGTCTTTTTGTGCGTCCATCTAGGGAACACTCTAAGTACCACCAACTCGAAATCGCTGTGGCACATGGCAGATTTACGCGTCCGTCTACCTGTCCGTTCATCTGCTAGTCGTTCTCTCTGTCCGTCCATGCGTCGGTCCATGCGTCCATCTAGTGAACACTCAAATTATCACCATCTCGCATAACCTGTGGCACATAGCCGCTTTCCGCGTACGTCTAGCTGTCTGTTCGTCTGCTATTGTGTCTGTCTGTCTTTCCATGCGTCTGATCGTGTGCCCATCTAGAGGACACTCAAAGTACTACCATCTCGCATTTCGTACACCCTGTGGCACATACCCATTTTACGCATCTGTCTATCCGTCCGTCCTTCTGCTATACTGTCTGTCCGTTCATGCGTCCGTCCGCGTCTCCATCTAGTGAACACTCAAAGTACCACCATCTCACACACCTTGGGGCACATGGCCACTTTTCGCGTCCATCCACCTGTCCATCCGTCTGCTACTCTGCCTGTGGCTGTCCATGCGGCCGTCCGAAAGTCCCTCTAGTGAACAGTCCACGTACCACCTTCTCACTTACCCTGTTGCACATAGCCGCTTTACGCGTAAGTCTATCTGTCCATTCATCTGCTAGTCTGTCTGTCTGTCCGTCCTTGCGACCATCCGTGCGTACATCTAGGGAACACTACAAGTACCAGATTCTCAAATACCTTGTGGCACACAGCCACTTTACGCGTCCGTCTACCTCTCCACCCGTCTGCTGGTCTGTCTGTTTGTCGGTCCATGCGTCCGTCCGTGCGTCCGTCTAGAGAACACTCAAAGTACCGCCATCTCGCATACTCTGTGGCACATAGCCGCTTCACGCGTCCGTCTACCTGTCTGTCCGTGTGCTTGTCTGTCTGTCTCTCCATCGATGCGTCCGTCCGTGAGTCCCTCTAGTGCACACTCTGAGTACCACCATCAAACATACCCGGTGGCACATGGCAACTTTACGCATCCATCTACCTCTCCGTCCGTCTGCTATTCTGTGTCTGTTCGTCCATGCATCCGTCAGTGCGACCATCTAGTGAACAATCCAAGTATCACCTTCTCGCATACCTTGCGGCACATAGCCGCTTTACGCGTCCGTCTATCTGTCCGTCCATCTGCTAGTCTGTCTGTCTGTCCGTCCTAGCGTCCATCCATGCGTACATCCAGTGAACACTCCAAGTACCATCTTCAAGAATACCTGGTGGCACATAGCCACTTTACGCGTCTGTCTACCTGTCCTTCCGTCTGCTAGTCTGTCTGTCTGTCCGTCCGTGCATCCGTGCGTATGTTCCTCTAGTGTACACTCCAAACACCACCATCTCACATACCCTGTGGCACATACCGGTTTTCCGCGTACGTCTAGCTGTCTGCCCATCTGCTAGTCTGTCTTTCTCACCGTTAATGCGTCCGTCCATGCGTCCATCTTGTGAACACTCCAAAGACCACCATCTCGCATACCTTGTGGCACATGGCCGCTTCACGCGTCCGTCTACCTGTTCGTCCGTCAGCTAGTCTGTGTCTGTCCGTCCATGCGTCGGTCCGTGCGTCCATCTAGTGAACACTCAAAGTACCACCATCTCGCATACCCTGTGGCACAAAGCCACTTTCCAGGTACGTCTAGCTGTCCGTCCGTCTGCTAGTCTATCGGTCTATCTGTCGATGCGTCTGATCGCGTGTCCATCTAGAGAACACTCAAAGTACTACCATCTCGCATCTCGTATACCCTGTGACACATACCCACTTTACGTGTCCGTCTATCCGTCTGTCGGTCTGCTAGTCTGTCGGTCCGTACATGCGTCCTTCGTGCGTCCATCTAGTGAACACTTTGAGTACCACCATCTCGCATACCCGGTAACCCATAGCCGCATTACACGTCCGTCTACTTGTCGGAGACGACGACGAAGTGTCTATTTCATAGAACACTTGTACCCCCTTCTCAAATTTTCTACTTGTTTTACAGCAAATTATGGGAACTACCGCTCCCTCCTTGTGAGAATGGATGAAGAAGCCTCCCAGGATTTTTGAGGTGGACAACCGCTACGTCTGGCAGTGGCTAGGAAACGTGAGACCACCTCAAGTGGCACAGACAGCGAGGCAACGGAGCTCTATTTTGATGATTTCGAGTCATCGGATGACGACTACACAGTAGTCATGAGCCGCAATGCAAAAATAAGAATGCTACGAACATCGTTGACGGCGAGTATAGCCACCGAGCAGGCTACCGCACAGCGTTGGCCAAACACTTTACTATTCAAGGCTGTGGACCCTTCAGCCAACCAACGGCGGCTTAACAGGCAAGTCTTCTCTGCATACCTCGAAGGACTCGCTCCAAATGAGATTAAAGACGTCAGGATCAACTCACGGAAGAATATTCTGGCAGTTGATGTTTTACACCGTAGTGCGCTGCAAAGCCTACAGAACATCTCGGAAATCGACAGAGTCACCGTTAAATCAGTAATCGCCACTGACTGTAAGGGCAGTGTTGGCGTCATTTATGACGTGGACATTTCGATTCCCACTGACAATTTCCCGATCTTGATAAAGCCAGCTACAGACGACATCCTCATCAAGCGCATCGCAAGGCTTGGTAAGTCACGATGCCTGATGATTGTTTTTGAGTGAGACTGTCTTCCCCCACACGTAAAAGTTGGCCACGTTCGCCACCAAGTCCGTCCATTCATACCGGAGCCTTTACAATGCTTCAGATGTTTCAACATAGGACATGTCAAAGGAGTGTGTACCAGCAATGTCGTGTGCCCGCGGTGTGCCGAACCTCATTCAGAAGACACCTGCCACGCAACTGCGTTCAAATGCTCCAATTGCCATGGCGCTCATAAAGCGTCGTCTAAAGATTGCCCACGAGTGCGAAACGAACGCGCGGTGCTGAAACGCATGCTGCGCGACAATTCAACGCACAGGGAAGCCGCTGCTACTGTCAGGCGACGTCGGCATCACCACAGAAGATCATCACGCAACGTGACAACCGCCGGTAGAGACACGTCCTCTCAAGCAAGAAGAATTGGCCCCCATCATCAAGCTCTACGAAAACGGATACAGCGAAAACAGAATCAGGATCAAGACTCCCACCTCGTGAAGAGTGGCCATCACTTCCACGAACACAGCCTGTTTCAGAGGTTCATCGAATCCCGCCAACCTCGATGCCATCACGAATTACCGATGAAAAGACAAACGAGGATCGCCAGGTCATCAACATGTTGCAGACTCTTATGAGCGCAATGCGCATGCTCCTAAGCAACATGAACACCCCATCAGCGCAGAGCGCACTCCAAGTGCTGGACACTTTGAGTCCAGTGCTTGCAGCTCTAAGGTAAAACGATGACCTGCAACATGTTATCCTTTCGAGAGGAGGTCAAGAACGCATCTGTCCTTCAGTGGAATGCCAGAGGACTTAGGGCGCGTATGTTCGAGTTCCGGCAATATGTATTCACGAACCAGTTCTCCATAACTGTGATTTGTGAACCGAACCTGTCAGCTCAGATGAGACTGTCTGGATATGAGTGCTTTATGTCTTCTACCCACGGAGAGCGCAGCAAGGTCGTTGTGTTCATGCGTCGCAATTTAACTTATGTTCATCACCCTGTACCCCCTGACGAAGAAAACCAGTACGTTTGCCTAACAGTAAAAAAGAAATGTCCACAAAGAAATGTCCGCACTAATCCCCGTTCGCCATGGTTCAATGCTACACTTCGACGCTTACGCAACAAAAAGAAGCGATTCTTTCGCTCTGCCAAGAGAGTAGACAGACCCAGCCGTTGGTCCGAGTACCAAAACGCTAACGCCGAATACCTCCATGAAGTTGCTAATGCAAAAAATGCTTACTTTAACGTTACTCTTCCCTCTTATCTACAAAACAATCCATGAAATTTTTGGTCTCTTGTGAACGGTAACAAAACAAGCTGGTGCAATTAACACACTGTGGCGAACCTGTTCCAAATAATGAATGTTGCAAGCTTTTAACCGATGCATTTTGTTCAGTTTTTCTGCGCAGTTTTTCGTCTTCTGTTCCAACAGCCCCTAGCCATAATTTTTTTCCTATGGACTATATTGTAATAGATTGGGTAGGAGTTAGAAAACTGATCAACAACTTGAATATGTCTTCTTCTGCGGGTCCTGATGCCATAAACTCCAAAATATTGAAATGTACACAGTTGTACTCATCACTAATTCTTTCGAAGATTTTTCATCAGTCTTTGCAGTGTTCATCCCTACCTGGCGACTGGAAAAAGGGCAAGGTGGTTCCGGTTCACAAATCAAGTAACTCTAATTCACCGGAGAACTACCGTCCCATTTCATTGACAAGCATTCCATGTAAAATGTTAGAGCACATAATATATTCACATTTAGTTTGTTTTCTCGAAGAAAATTTCTTTTTCAACAACTGTCAACACGGCTTCAGGAAGATGGTGTCATGCGACACCCAGCTTTTGTCCTTTACTAACGACCTGTATGTTAACGCTGATCAAGGTTTCGATACTGACTGCATTTTTCTTGATTTTGCGAAAGCATTTGACACTGTATCTCACGACTTACTAATTCTGAAGCTTACCAAACTCAACATTGACCCTAATGTTCTCTCTTGAATTAAAGACTTTCTTTCTAACCGAACCCAGTACGTAACCGCTAATGACTGTTTATCCCCCTCTTGTGCTGTAACGTCTGGCGTACCTCAAGGTCAGTACTGGGGCCATTGCTCTTTCTCATTTACATTAACGATCTTCCCGCCTGCATCACTTTTTCAACCATTAAACTCTTTGCTGATGATTGTGTATTGTATCTAAAAATTTCTACCCCACTGACACCTTGAAACTTCAAACCGATCTTAACAACCTATCCGAGTGGTGCAATAAATGGCTCAGTGCGTCTTAACGTGTCCAAATGCAAATACATGCGAATTTCACGTCGTGATAATACTGCTAACACGTGCACGTATAGTCTTCATGCCGCTTCTTTATCACACGTCGATTCATATAAATACCTCGGTCTTCATATCACAAATAATCTATCTTGGCAGATGCATGTTGACTATGCAACTAACAACTCTAATCGCATGCTCGGATATTTACGTCGCAATTTTTCATCTGCACCTTCATCACTAAAACTAACTCTTTACAAAACGCTAGTACGTCCGAAATTAGAATACGCATGCGCCATTTGGGATCCTTCCAAACATACTCTAATCCTCGCCCTCGAATCGATTCAAAACCGCGCAGCTCGTTTTGTATTTTCTAACTACTCCCGCCATTCTAGCGTAACTGCAATGAAGATGTCCCTAAACTTGCCTGATCTGCCGTTGCGTCGTAAATTTTCTCGGCTTTCACTTTTTCACAAAACATTTCATCACAACCCCATTTTAAAAGAACAGCTTTTCACAAACTCCTCCTATATTTCATCCCGTTTGGATCATGGTTTAAAAGTTGGTGTGCCATCTAGTCGAACTAATCTTTATTATGACTCTTTCATTCCACGAACAAGCAGGGACTGGAACCACCTTCCCGCCGCCATCGCCTTCATCACAGATGTAAATAACTTCAAGGTCATCACCCACCAAGAAGTGCTTTGAATGTATTGTTGCGCGTTTTAGTTGTGAAACCCCACTCCTTTCTGTAATGCCCTCGGGCCCTGAAAGTAAATAAATGAAATGAAATGAAATGAAACAAGAAGACCACAATCACAATCATCGGAGCCTACTTACATCCATCAAGTCGTCTAGACCGTGAGCGCTTGCGCAGAATTTTGAATTCAACTCTCCAGCCATGGGTGATAACTGGCGACTTCGATGCCCACCACCTACTTATAGGGAAGCTCCAGAGTCAACACAAGAGGTAGGCAGTTAGTGTCTTTTGCTTCTGAATGTGAACTTATCCTCGTGAATGACGGCAGCCCTACTTATCTGCGTGGATCGGCCTAGAGCAGTCGCCTGGACCTCACTTTCGTCTCACGCTCTTTCGTCAACATAGTGCACTGGTTTTCAGATTTGGAAACAAGTGTTGTGACTACTTCCCAACATACCTGAAGATTGAAGATTTTCCAAGTCTGAAGTCCTCCAGAGCCGTCCAGTGCACCGATTGGCAAAAATACAAGTTAATCATGGAAGACCATGTTGGCGCCTCACCTTTCAACCTAGAGGACGCAATTAGGAGTGCCCTACAGTCAATGACACGTTCGCTTCCGGTGAGCTCATCTCGCACTGATATGGACATTGATCTCGAAAAACTCCGAGCGATTCGTCGTCGTGCAGAACGACGTTAGAGACGGAGACGCACGAGGTCACTTGATGATCTGAGATTGGCCAGACGCACATAAAAGAAATACAGCGTCACATGGACAAGTTGGACAAGCAACGATGGGTAACGTTTTGCGAGTCTTTGGATCCCAGAAAGCCTCTGTCACTAATCTGGATAACTGTCCGGGGTCTTCGTAGAACCATTACTCAGCGCTACCCATTAAAATTTCTGACACTTCACTTACGCTGCGAAGAGATTGCATGTCGCAGATTCTTTCTGTCGAAAGATTGCCTGTGGGTCAAATTCAACTGGGACGAAGACGCCCGACTTTTCTGTATCCTCCCGTCATCCCCGAATGGAGATTTCGTTTTCAATGGACAAACTGAAAGCTGCGCTTGCTTTGTGTAGTCGTTCTTCAACGCCAGGACCTGGCGGCATCACTTACCGCGCTCTGTGTCACCTAGGAGATCAAGCTCGGAAGGCACTCTTGCTACTGTACAACGACTCGTGGCAAACTGGCATGGTTCCACAGGAATGGAAGTCAAGTCGCCTGATTCCACTTCTGAAAGCCGGCAAGTCACCTTTGGACATTTCCTCTTACCGCCCGATTGCCCTTGCAAGCTGTGTGGGAAAAGTTATGGAAAGGATGATTTTAACGTGTCTTGAATGCTACTTAGAGTTCTACGAAATATATCCAGATGCCATGTCCGGGTTCAGACGAGGCCGCTCGTTAATTGACAATGTAGTTGACTTGGTGACATATGTAGAACACCAGAAGGCCTGCAAACGGTTATCTGCTGCTCTGTTTATTGACGTTAAAGGGGCATACGACGTTGTCACCCACGAAGCCATTCTCAGCGCACTAGAAGGAGTGGGACTCGGTGGCAGGATATATACGTGGGTTCAGAGCTACCTACAGAATAGATCACTTCACGTGCAGACAGAGAATGGCCCGACACCCGAGTATTACTGCAGCCGAGGTGTCCCGCAAGGCGGAGTGCTAAGCCCGACGCTGTACAACCTAACACTCATTGGACTAGTTGGCAAGCAACCAAGCAGTGTATTACTTTCCAATTATGCTGATGACATCTGTGTGTGGACATCAGGTGTGACTCGACTTCAACTCCGCGGTCGACTTCAGAAGGCAGCATCAGTGACATCGCACCACCTACGCGAACAAGGGCTCGAAATCACAAGTGGAAAGTGTGCAGTCGTGGCTTTCACCAGGAAAGCAATGTCCGCTTTCGGCATATCAATTACCGGCAGTTGGTGTTTTGCAGCCGGAATCACAGGTTCTTGGGAGTCGTAATCGACCGAAACCTCTCTTGGACACCCCACGTAAACTACGTGAAAAAGTGGCTGGCGGCCATTTGTCACTTATTCAGGTTTCTTGCCGGGAAAAGTTGGGGAATGTCAGTCGATTCTATGTTACGGATGTACAAAGTATTATTTATTGCATTTCTGCGGCATAGTCTACCTGTTATATCTAACACGTGAAAAACGAACGTGCGCACAATCCAAAATATTCAAGCTCAGGCGCTTAGGTTATGCCTTGGTTTACCCCGCTGCGCATCGACAGTTAAAACAATTGTCATTGTACAGGACTACTCGATCATGACGCACATCACCATTGAAACGATGCGTACGTACCTCAGGCAACATGCTAGGAATCCTTCCCACCATTTGTCAACCCTTGCTACTGAGAGGCCCCGCACGAAATTTAGTGCAATTGTCTGTGCACATCATGCGTCGTTTACGTCAGAAACTGGTGTATCCTTCGTGGTGCCTGACGCTTCCGCAAGTACGCATTTCAATTCCAGGAATACAGAAAAAATCAAATTTGCCTTCATCAGCCCTAAAAAAATTGAGCTTGCACCTTCTGCACGAAATGTACAATAACCACGTGCACATATACACTGATGGCTCAACGACAGCGTCTGGTTCTGGCGGTGCGGTGGTGATTCCAGCTAGAGGAATCACTCTGCGAATCAAGCTGTCACATGCCACTACGTCTACGGTGGCAGAACTTGCGGCTTTGCGTGGCGCCCTCGAGTACATCAAATCTCAGACACCGAGTAAATGGGCTGTGTTTTCAGACTCGAAACCGGCCCAACAGAGCCTGCAGTCAGTCCTTCGACGAGGTTACCATGAACAGTTAACTTACGAAGTTGTCAACCTTCTTCACCACGTCACAGAAACAGGCCACTAGGTCAAGTTTCAGTGGCTTCCTGGCCATTGTGGGATCAGTGGCAATGATTCTGCAGACAACGCCACTCGCACATCGCACCAAGAAGAGAACATCCTTCCTATTCCTTTGTCAAGGACTGGCGCTGCAAAGCCACTTCGTCACCTGGCACGTAGTCTGTGTCTGCAGGAGTGGAACACCCCAAGCATAAGACATACGACATACCTCCGAAAGACAGCTTTCGGACGCATTGCGACAATTGGACAATCGGCCACTCTCTATGCAGATGCTACTGGAACACCGTCCTCGCCTTTCGTCGGCTCAGAAAGTAGTCAAAGCTGTCTTGTGCTTTTTGAGGGCTACAGGCCTACGTGACAACCTTTACCTTTTGTGTAGTGCCACCGCTGGATACGCGCCAGCCGATAAACTGACAATCCTTTTTTTTCTCTCTCTTTCTCTTCTCTTTCCCCTCTCTCTCATCTTTATGTCCCCTTCCCATTCCCCCAGTGTAGGGTAGCAAAGCGGGCATATGCCTGGTTAACCTCCCTGCCTTCTCCCTTGTTGTTCATCCCCCCCCATCTACTTGTCCGTCCTTCTGTTAGTCTTTCTGTCAGTCCATCCATGCGTCCGTCCGTGGGTCCATCTAAAGAACACTCCAAGTACCACCTTCTCGCACCTTCTCGCGGACAGATACGCGGCGCTTTACGCGTCCGTCTACCTGTCTGTCCGTCTGCTAGTCTGTCTGCCTGTCCGTCCTTGCGTCCGCCCGTGCGTACATCTAGAAAACACTCCAAGTACCACAATCTCGGATACCCTGTGGCACATATCCACTTTACGCGTCCGTCTACCTGCCCAACCGTCTGCTAGTCTGTCTGTCTGTCCGTTCATGTATCCCTTCGTTCGTCCATCTAGTGAAACCTCAGAGTACATCCATCTCGGATACCTTGTGGCACTAGGCCTCTTTACGCGTCCATCCACCTGTCCGTCCGTCTGCTAGTCCGTCTGTCGGTCCATAACTGCATCCATCCGAGAGTCCCGCTAGTGAACACTCCAAGTACCACCATATCGTATGCCCTGTGGCACATACCAGCTTTACGCGTCCGTCTACCTGTCCGTCCGTCTGCTGTCTGTCTGTCTGTCTGTCCGTCCATGCGTCCGATCGCGTGTCCATCTAGTGAACACTAAAGTACCATCATCTAGCATACCCTGTGGCACATAGCCGCTTTCCGCGCTCGTCTAGCTGTCCGTCCGTCTGCTCGTCTGTCTGTCTGTCCATCCATGCGTCCGATCTCGTGTCCATCTAAAGAACACTCAAAGTACTGCCATCTCGCATCTTGTATACCCTGTGACACATACCCACTTTACGCGTCCGTCTATCCGTCAAACCATCTGCTAGTCTGTCTGTCTGCTCACGCGTCCGTCCGTGCGTCCATCTAGTAAACACTCAAAATACCGCCATCTCGAATCTCGTATACCCTGTGGCACATGGCCGCTTTAAGCGTCCGTCTACCTGTCAATCCATCTGCTAAATTGTCACTCTGTCCGTCCATGCGTCCAATCGCATGTCCATCTAAAGAACACTCAAAGTACTACCATCTCGCATCTCGTATACCCTGTGGCACATACCCACTTTACGCATCCGTCTATCCGTCCGTCCGTCTGCTAGTCTGCTGTCCGTTCATGCGTCCGTCCATGCGCCCATCTAGTGAAACCTCCAACTACCACCATCTCGCATACCTTGTGGCACATGGCCGCTTTACGCGTCTGTCCACCTGTCCATCCGTCTGCTGGTCTGTCTGTCTGTCCATCTATGCGTCCGTCCGAGAGTCCCTCTAGTGAACATTCTACGTACCACCTTTTCGCATACCCTCTGGCACATAACCGCTTTCTACGTACGTGTAGCTGTCCGTCCACCTGCTAGTCTGTCTTTCTTTTCGCCATGCGTCCGTCCGTGCGTCCATCTAGTGAACACTCCTAGCGCCAGCATCTCGCGTACCCTGTGGCATATTGGCCGATTTACACGTCCGTCTACCTGTCCGTCCGTCTGCTAGTCTGTCTCTATGTCCGTCCATGCGTCGGTCCGTGCGTCCATCTAGTGAGCACTCCAAGTACCACCTTCTCGCATACCCTGCGGCACATGGCCGCTTTACGCGTCCGTCTACCTGTCCGTCCGTGTGCTTGTCCACCTGTCTCTCCGTCCATGCGTCCGTCCATGCGTCCGTCCGTGAGTCCATCTAGTGAACACTTCGAGTACCACCATCTCGGATGCAGAGTGGCACATAGCTGCATTACGCGTCCGTCTACCTGTCCGTCCGTCTGTTAGTCTCTCTGTCTGTCCATCCATGCGTCCATACATGTGTCCATCTAGTGAACACTCCAAGTACCACCTTCTCGCATACCCTGTGGCACATTGGCGCTTTACGCTTCCATCTACCTGTCCGTCTGTCTGCTAGTCTGTCTGTCTGTTCGTCCTTGCGTCCGTCCGTGCGTTCATCTAGTGAACACCCCAAGTACCCCCATCTCACATACCCTGTGGCACATAGCCACTTTACGCGTCCGTCTACCTGTCCGTCCATCTGCTAGTCTGTCTGTCTGTACATCCGCGCATCCGTCCGAGTGTCTATCTAGTGTACACTCCAAGTACCGCCATTTCGCCCCTCGTATACCCTGGGGCACATATGCGCTTTACACGTCCGTCTATCCGTCTGTCCGTCTTCTAGTTGTCTGTCTGTCCATCCATGCGTCCGTTCGCGTGTCCATCTAGAGAACACTCAAAGTACTGCCATCTCGCATCTCGTATACCCTGTGGCATGAGTCCACTTTACGCATCCGTCTATGCGTCTGTCCGTCTCTATGTTGTCTGTCTGTCTGTCCATGCGTCCGTCCATGCTTCCATCTAGTGAAACCTCCAAGTACATCGATCTCGCATACCTTGTGGCACATGGCCGCTTTACGCGTCCGTCCACCTTTCTGTCCGTCTGCTGGTACATCTGTCGGTCCATCCATGCGTCCATCCAAGAGTCGCTCTTTTGAACACTCCACGTACCACCTTCTCGGATACCATGCGGCACATGGTCGCTTTATATGTCCGTCTACCTGTCCGTCCGTCTGTTAGTCTGTCTTTCTTTCCGTCCATGCGTCCATCCATGCGTCCATATAAAGAACACTCAATTTACCGCCATCTTGCATACCCTGTGGCACATAGCCGCTTCACAAGTCCGTCTACCTGTCCATCCGTGTGCTTGTCCGTCTGTCTCTCCGTCCATGCCTCCGTCCTTGAGACCAGCTAGTGAACACTTTAAGTACCACAATCTCGCATACCCGGTGGCACATAGCCGCATTACGCGTCTGTCTACCTGTACGTCCGTCTGTTAGTCTCTCTGTCTGTCCATCAATGCGTCCATCCGTAAGTCTATCTAGTGAACACTCCAAGTACCACTTCTCGTATACCCTGTGGCACATTGGCGCTTTACGCGTCCGTCTACCTCTCCGCCTGTTTGCTAGTCTGTCTTTCTTTCCGTCAATGCGTCCGTCCGTGCGTCCATATAGAGAACAATCCAAAGACCATTATCTCGCATACCCTGTGGCATATGGCCGCTTTACGCGTCCGTCTACCTGTCCGTCCGTCTGCTAGTCTGTGTCTCTGTCCGTCCATGTGTTGATCCGCGCGTCCATCAGTGAACACTCAAAGTACTGTAGGGAACTATGCGAACGACGAAGAAGCAGCATGAAACGGCAAGCCACAGCGTTGGTGCACGCGCGACCCGAGCTTGCGTTTGTTTTGTATTTTCGGCCTGTTGGAGTTCCTCGCTCTTCTGGCGTTCCTCGGCCTTCCAGTAGGTCTGTACGTGAATAAACTGCGTGACATCTGGTGGAGGTGTGTGGACTCCCGTACAAACCTGGAACTTCGCTCCCGTAAGCTTCCCCCTCTACGTGACACGAACATGGCCACCGAGACGCCTCTCCAGGTGGGACCTTCGACCGTCCATGTCACTTGCGGTGCCGTGTATCCTCAACGAGACCCTCCTATCTTCACGGGCTCCACTGAGTCGGACGTCGAAGATTGGTTGGCGAGGTACGACAAAGTCGGCGCAAGTAACAAATGGGACGACCCAAGTAAGCTTGGCTACGTCACATTCTACCTTGCGGACACCGCGCAACTGTGGTTTAATAACCACGCAGCTGACATTACTACGTGGTCTGCATTCAAGACGGCTATTACGGACGTCTTTGGACGACCTGCGGCACGCAAGCTTCAAGCCGAGCACCGTTTACGTCACCGTGCACAGCAACCAGGCGAGACCTACACGGGCTACATTTAGGATGTGTTGCATCTATGCAACCGCATCAACTCTACCATGCCTGAGGAAGAAAAAATCAGGCACATAATGAAAGGAATTGACGACGGCGCCTTTCAGATGTTGCTCGCGAGAAATCCCCCCACCATTGCTGTCCTCGTTTCCCTCTGTCAAAGCTTCGATGAATTGCGTAGGCAGCGCGCAATTGCTCGTCAAGCCATCACGACGCCAGACACGCTCGCAAGCTTGCACCTAGCCGCCCATCCTACCGACCAGCAGCCGCTGCTTTCGTCAATCAAGGACTTCGTCCGCGAAGAGGTAGCGCGCCAGCTGTCACTGCTGCCACTGACACATGAGCCCACGCAAGCTTTGGCACCGGACCTCCAACACGTCATTCGGACCCAAGTCGCTGAAGCCCTTCTGCCGGTGCATCAGCAACCACCAGTCACAACGCATCTCACGTACGCCGCCGTCGCTGCTCGGCCTACGCAACAGCGTATGCCGTATGTTCAACCTGCCACGCCACCCTATGTCGTGCCTACAACCCCAATTGCGGCGCCGTATCCCTACGCGAGATCTCCAGCTCCATTTTACCGTCGCTCAGACGCTTGGAGGACGCCAGATAATAGGCCCATCTGTTTCGCCTGTGGTATCGCTGGACACGTCGCCCGCCACTGTCGCCGAGATCCCCCTCCAGTCGACGCCGTGGGCCGGCCAATGGCGTCGTCGTCTAGGACGCCATCAAGGTACACCACTGACGGCTCTCGACCCTACGCAAACCATCGGTCACCATCGCCACGACGACGCTCCCTGTCACCTATGCGTCGCCGACCTGCTACGGAAGAGGGAAACTGATCGCTGCAGCTCCGGAGGCAACAGCTGCATACAATTCGAACTGCTTAAGGCCTCCATCTTTCTCGCCGCAAAACGTTATTGACGTCAATGTTGAGGGGACCGCCGCACAAGCGCTTATCGACACAGGGGCCGCCGTTTCCATAATCTGTGAGTCCTTATGCCGCAAGTTGAAAAAGGTGACGACGCCTCTTTCGGGCCTGATGCTCCACACGGCCAACTCGCAGTGCATAGAACCTACAGCTGTGTGCACTGCACGTGTCACTATCCAAGGTGAACTTTATGCCATTGAATTTTTTGTGCTGGCATCCTGCTCCCACGAAGTCATTCTTGGATGGGACTTTCTTTCGCGTCATCGGGCCATCATAGATTGCTCACGTGCAGAAGTTGCCCTTACACCGCTGCCAACCTCTTGTTTTGTGGATTCTCTTCCTGAACCTTACAAACTTGTCGTTGTTGCAGACACGGAAATAGCACCGAGAACATCCGCCCTTGTAGCCCTGACCTGTACGGCCGCTCCTGCCGGAACTGTTTTGTTCACTCCGTCTGACGTATTTACCCGCCGCCGTAGCCTACACCTGCCCTTTGCCGTACTCACCGTGGAATCCGGTGCTACCGCCATGCTCGTCGCGAACTCGCTATCGTCGCCAGTTACCTTACTTCGCGGAGAATGTTTGGGTAACATACAAGACGTTGACCTCTTGCGCCCTCTAGAGTTTGCCGAACACGCACCTCACCTCCAGCTCAATGCTATGACGCCACCTGTGGCCACAGTGCCCGCGCCAGACTCATTCCAGCCCTCTGTTGCCGCTGAGCTATCGCCGACACAAAGAAGCGAACTCTTGTCCCTTCTTCGAGAGTTCCGTTCTGTCTTCGATTGCGCTCAACCATCTTTGGGTCGCACAGCAAACATCACGCACCACATTGACACCGGTACTCATGCTCCCTTACGCCAACGACCATATCGAGTTTCAGCGGAAGAGCGCCGTATTATCAACGAACAAGTCGACGATATGCTCAAGCGTGGTGTCATCCAGCCATCGCAGAGCCCTTGGTCGTCCCCTGTTGTACTTGTGCGCAAAAAGGATGGGTCTATCCGATTCTGTGTCGACTACCGCCGGCTCAATAAGATAACTCGGAAGGATGTGTACCCGTTGCCACGCATCGACGACGCTCTCGACTGCTTGCAAGGGGCAGAATATTTCTCCTCCTTAGATTTACGCTCAGGATATTGGCAAGTTCCAATGGCTGATCCTGACCGATCGAAGACTGCATTTGTAACACCTGATGGGCTGTATGAGTTTAACGTCATGCCGTTTGGACTCTGCAACGCCCCAGCTACCTTCGAACGGATGATGGACACCATCCTTCGCGGCTACAAGTGGAACACGTGCCTTTGCTACCTAGACGATATCGTCGTTTTTTCTCGCGACTTTTCCACTCACCTTGTTCGTCTTCGTGCTATTCTCACGTGCCTCACCTCTGCTGGCCTTCAACTTAACATCAAGAAGTGCCATTTTGCCGCACGTCAGCTCACCATACTGGGTCACGTCGTCTGCAAAGAGGGTGTTCTCCCGGATCCGGCGAAACTCCGCGCCGTGGCCGACTATCCGAAGCCCAATTCCATCAAGACGCTTCGAAGTTTTATCGGCCTGTGCTCTTACTTTCGTCGATTTGTGCGCAACTTCTCTTCCATCATCGCGCCTCTTACCAATCTGTTGACAACTTCCAAAGGCATTTCTGCTTGGTCAAAAGACTGCGACGAATCCTTCACCGCGCTTCGGCGGTTATTATTATCACCTCCAATTCTACGACATTTTGACCCTGATGCGCCTACGGAGGTCCACACCGACGCCAGTGGTGTCGGTCTTGGTGCTGTATTGGCTCAACGAAAACCAGGGCACCAAGAATACGTGGTCGCTTACGCGAGTCGAACACTTAAGAAAGCCGAGTGTAATTATTCCGTCACGGAGAAAGAGTGCCTCGCAATTGTCTGGGCTTTGACGAAGTTCCGCCCATACCTTTATGGCCGCCCTTTCGAAGTCGTTACGGACCACCACGCTCTATGCTGGCTATCATCGCTCAAAGACCCGTCGGGGCGCCTTGGTCGTTGGGCGCTTCGCCTACAGGAATACGACATTCGTGTTGTATACCGATCCGGCCGCAAGCACTCCGACGCTGATGCGCTATCCCGCTCGCCGCTACCGGCTGACCCAGCCTCCTCGTCACCTTCTTCAGCTGTCATAACACCAATCGACTTCACAGACATGGCATCGGAACAACGCAAAGATGTGTGGATTTCCCAACTCCTCGCCTTTTTGACTGATCCGTTAGCTAATTTAGTGTCAAGAACTATCCGCCGTCAAGCCACACATTTCGCTATTCGAGACGACCTACTCTATCGGCGGAATTACACGTCTGAAGGTAGGAAGTGGCTGTTAGTGATACCCAACCACATGCGCTCGGAAATCTGTACTGCTTTCCACAACGACCCGCAAAGCGCTCACGCTGGCGCTCTCAAAACGTACAACCGTCTACGTCAGCGGTACTACTGGCGCGGCATGTACACATTTGTCCGCAAGTACGTACGTGCTTGTACTGCATGCCAGCGACGTAAAGTCCCACCTCAACGCCCTGCCGGTACACTTCAGCCTCTGCCTTGTCCAGCGCGTCCGTTTGACCGCGTCGGTATCGACTTATACGGACCACTTCCCACGTCGTCTTCTGGAAATAGGTGGATAATTGTCGGCGTGGACCACCTCACGCGTTACGCGGAGACAGCAGCACTACCCGCAGCAACCGCGAGGGAAGTTGCGTTTTTCATCTTGCGCAACTTTGTTCTTCGCCATGGTGCTCCCCGCGAACTTTTGAGCGACCGGGGGCGTGTTTTCTTGTCTGACGCCATTCAAGCGTTGCTCGCTCAGTGCAACATGGTTCATCGCCTGACGACAGCATATCACCCGCAGACGAATGGCCTCACAGAACGATTTAATCGCACTCTCGGTGATATGTTGACGATGTACACAGCTTCAGACCAGACTAATTGGGACACTGTCCTTCCATTCGTCACGTATGCGTATAACACCGCTACGCACGCGACAACAGGATTCTCCCCTTTCTTTCTGTTGTACGGACGCGAACCATCGTGCACGCTGGACACTATCCTCCCATACACGCCCGACTCCTCTGAGTACACTGCAATTTCTGATGTTGCCAGGTACGCAGAAGATTGCAGACGATTGGCCCGTTCTCTGACAACCGAGGACCAAGGCCACCAGAAGCTACGGCTTGACACCGGCCGACATCTCTCTACTTTCACGACTGGTGCTCTCGTTTGGCTTGGGTTCCACCGAGCACTCCTGGCCTTTCGTCGAAATTACTGGCACGATACCACGGGCCTTACCGCATTCTCGCCCGTACGTCACCCGTCAATTATGAGATTGAGCCATTGACACAGTCTCATGACTTACGCCGTCGTGGCCGAGAAATTGTGCATGTGAGTCGCCTGAAGCCGTATTACGACCCCGCTATAGTGACTACGCCTTAAGTCGCCAGGTTGGCTACGCTATTCACCGGGGGCCAATGTAGGGAACTATGCGAACGACGAAGAAGCAGCATGAAACGGCAAGCCACAGCGTTGGTGCACGCGCGACCCGAGCTTGCGTTTGTTTTGTATTTTCGGCCTGTTGGCGTTCCTTGCTCTTCTGGCGTTCCTCGGCCTTCCAGTAGGTCTGTACGTGAATAAACTGCGTGACAGTACCAACATCTCGCATACCCTGTGGCACATAGCCGCTTTCTGCGTACGTCTACCTGTCCGTCCGTCTGCTAACCTTTCTGTCTGCCCATCCATGCGTCCGATCGCGTGTCCTTCTAGCGAACACTCAAAGTACCGCCATCTCGCATCTCGTATACCCTGTGGCAAATACGCGCTTTACACGTCCATCTATCCGTCCGTCCGTCTGCTACTCTGTCAGTCCGTCCATGCGTCCGATCGCGTGTCCATCTAGAGAACACTCAAAGTACCGCCATCTCGCATCTCGTATACCCTGTGCCCCAAACCCACTTTCCGCATCCGTCTATCCATCCGTCCAACTGCTAGTCTGTCTGTCCGTTCATGCGTCCGTTCGTGCGTCCATCTATTGAAACCTTCAAGTACCATTATCTCGCAAACCTTGTGGAACATGGCCGCTTTACGCGTCTGTCCACCTGTCTGTCCACCTGCTAGTCTGTCTGTCTGTCCGTCCATTCGTCCGTCCAAGAGTCCCTCTCGTGAACACCCCACGTACCACCTTTTCGCATACTCTGTGGCACATAGCCACTTTCCGCGTACGTCTAGCTGTCCGTCCGTCTGCTAGTCTGTCTTCCTTACCGTCTATGCATCCGTCCGTGTGTCCATCTAGTGAACACTCCAAGTACCACCCTCTCGCATACCCTGTGTCACATGGCCGCTTTACGCGTCTGTCTCTCTGTCCATCCGTCTGTTAGTTTGTCTCTCTGTCCGTCCATGTGTTGGTTCGAGCGTCCATCTAGTGAACACTCAAATTACCACCATCTCGCATACATACCCTGTGGCACATAGCAGCTTTCCGCGTACGTCTAGCTGTCCGTCCGTCTGCTAGTCTGTCTGTCTGCCCGTCCATGCGTCCGATCGCGTGTCCATCCAGAGAATACTCAAAGTACCTCTATCTCGCATCTCGTACACCCTGTGGCACATACACCCTTTACGCGTCCGTCTATCCGTCTGTCCGTCTGGTAGTCTCTCTGTCCGTTCATGCGTCCGTCCGTGCGTCCATCTAGTGAACACTCCAAGTGCCACCATCTCACACACCTTGTGGCTCATGGCCGCTTTACGCGCCCGTCTACCTCTCCGCCCTTCTGCTAGTCTGCCTTTCTTTCCGTCAATGCGTCTGTCCGTGCGTCCATCTAGTGAACACTTCAAGTACCACCCTTTCGCATACCCTGTGGCACATGGCCGCTTTAAGCGTCCGTCTACCTGTCAATCCATCTGCTAAATTGTCACTCTGTCCGTCCATGCGTCCAATCGCGTGTCCATCTAAAGAACACTCAAAGTACTACCATCTCGCATCTCGTATACCCTGTGGCACATACCCACTTTACGCGTCCGTCTATACTTCCGTCCGTCTGCCAGTCTGCCTATCTGTCTGTTCATGCGTCCGTCCGTGCAACGGTCTAGACAACACGCAAAGTACTGCTATCTCGCATCTCGTATACCCTGTGGCACATACCCACTTTACGAATCCGCCTATCCGTCCATCCGTCTTGTAGTCTGTCTGTCATTTCATGCGTCGGTTCGTGCGTCCATCTAGTGAAACACTCAAGGTATACCACCATCTCGCATACCTAGTGGCACATGGCCACTTTATGCGTCCGTCCACCTGTCCGTCCATCTGCTAGTCCGTCTGTCTGTTCATCCATGCTTCCATCCGAGAGTCCCTCTAGTGAACACTCCACGTACCACCTTCTCGGATACCATTCGGCACATGGTCGCTTTACATGTCCGTCTACCTGTCCGTCCGTCTGCTAGTCTGTCTTTCTTTCCGTCCATGCGTCCATCCGTGCGTCCATATAAAGAACACACAAAGTACCGCCATCTCGCATACCCTGTGGCAACTGGCCGCTTTACAAGTCCGTCTACCTGTCCGTCTGTCACTCCGTCCATGCCTCCGTCCTTGAGTCCATTCAGTGAACACTTTAAGTACCACAATCTCGCATACCCGGTGGCAGATAGCCGCATTACGCGTCCGTCTACCTCTCCGCCCGTCTGCTATTCTGCCTTTCTTTCCGCCAATGCGTCCGTCCGTGCGACCATCTAGTGAACACTCCAAGTACCACCCTCTCGCATACCCTGTGGCACATGGCCACTTTACGCGTCCGTCTACCTGTCCATCCGACTGGTAAATTGCCTTCTCTGTCCGTCCATGCGTCCAATCGCGTGTCCATCTAGAGAACACCCAAAGTACTGCCATCTCGCATCTCGTATACCCTGTGGCACATACCCACTTTACGCACCCGTCTATCCGTCCGTCTCCTAGTCTGTCTGTTCGTTCACGCGCCTTTCCGTGCATCGATCTAGGGAAACCTCCAAGTACCACCATCTCGCATACCTTGTGGCACATGGCCACTTTACCCGTCCGTCCACCTGTCCGTCTATCTGCTAGTCCGTCTGTCGGTCCGTCCATGCGTCCATCCGTGAATCCCTCTAGTGAACACTCCACGTACCACCTTCTCGGATACCATGCGGCACATGGCCGCTTTACATGTCCGTCTACCTGTCTGTCTGTCTGGTAGTCTGTCTTTCTTTCTGTCCATGCCTCTGTACCTAAATCCATCTAGTGAACACTTTAAGTACCACAATCTCGCATGCTTGGTGGCACATGGCCGCAATACGCGTCCTTCCACCTGTCCATCCTTGTGTTAGTCTCTCTCTCTGTCCATCCATGCGTCCGTCCGTTGGCCCATCTAGTGAACACTCCAAGTACAACCTTCTCGCATACCCTGTGCCACTTTGACACTTTACGCGTCCGTATACCTCTCCGCCCGTCCGCTAGTCTGTCTTTCTTTCCGTCGATGCGTCCGTCCGTGCGTCCATCTAGTGAACACTCCAAAGACCACCATCTTGCCTACCCTGTGGCACATGGCCGCTTTACGCGTCCGTCTATCTGTCCGTCCGTCTGGTTGTCTCTCTGTCTGTCCATAAATGCGTCCGTCCGTGGGTCCTTCTAGTGAACACTCCAAGTACCACCTTCTCGTGTACCCTGCGGCACAATGGCGCTTTACGCGTCCGTCTACCTCTCCGCCCGTCTGCTAGTCTGTCTTTCTTTCTGTTGATGCGTCCGTCCGTGCGTCCATCTAGTGAACACTCCAAAGACCACCATCTCGCATACCCTGTGGCACATGGCCGCTTTAGGCGTCCGTCTACCTGTCCGCCCGTCTGCTAGTCTGTCTCTTTCTTCGTCCATGCGTCGGTCCGTGCGTCCATCTAGTGAACACTCAAAGTACCACCACCTCGCATACCCTGTGGCACATAGTCGCTTTCCGCGTACGTGTTGCTGTCCGTCCGTCTGCTAGTCTGTCTGTCTGTCAGTCCATGCGTCCGATCGCGTGTCCATCTAGAGAACACTCAAAGTACTGCCATCTCACATCTCGTATACCCTGTGACACATACCCACTTTCCGCATCCGTCTACCTGTCCGCCCGTCTGCTAGTCTGTCTTTCCGTTGATGCCTCCGTCCGTGCGTCCATCTAGTGAACACTCCAAATACCACCATCTCGCATACGCTGTGGCACATAGCCGCTTTCTGCCTACGTCTAGCTGTTTTTCCGTCTGCTAGTCCGTCTGTCTGTCCGCCCATGCGTCCGTGCGAGAGTCCCTCTAGTGAACCCTCTAAGTACAACCTTCTCGCATAACCTGCGGCACATGGCTGCTTTACACGTCCGTCTACCTGTCCGCCATGTGCTAGTCTGTCTCTCAGTCCGTCCATGCGTCGGCCCGTGCGTCAATCTAGTGAACACTCAAAGTACCACCACCTCGCATACCCTGTGGCACATAGTCGCTTTCCGCGTACGTGTTGCTGTCCGTCCGTCTGCTAGTCTGTCTGTCTGCCAGTCCATGCGTCCGATCGCGTGTCCATCTAGAGAACACTCAAAGTACTGCCATCTCACATCTCGTATACCCTGTGACACATACCCACTTTCCGCATCCGTCTACCTGTCCGCCCGTCTGCTAGTCTGTCTTTCCGTTGATGCCTCCGTCCGTGCGTCCATCTAGTGAACACTCCAAATACCACCATCTCGCATACCCTGTGGCACATACCCGCTTTCCGCGCACGTCTAGCTGTCCGTCCGTCTGTTAGTCTCTCTGTCTGTCCATGCACTCGTCCGTCCGTGGGTTCATCTAGAGAACACTCCAACTACCACCTTCTCGCATACTATGTGGCACAATGGCGCTTTGCGCGTCCGTCTACACCTCCGCCCGTCTGCTAGTCTGTCTTTCTTTCCGTTGATGCCTCCGTCCGTGCGTTCATCTAGTGAACACTCCAAAGACCACCATCAAGCTGTGATGAGTGAAGTGGCCGTGCGTGATCGGGAAGATAGAATTGTGTTTGAAGTGCGCGCCACAGAGACAGTCGAAGAAGACGACGCAGGAAAATGAGGGTAGTGGGGTGGTGCGAAGAAGGAGGAGGGAGGCAGACGTGGCTTGAAGGAAGAATCAAGGTTGAAGAACCAGGGCGTAGGAGCAGTGACCCGTCGGGTTGCGGACTCGAGGTCTCAGCCGGCTCCCACCTGGGGCCATACCAGCCGTCCTTGCAGTTCGGGCCTGGCATGGGCAAAACGCCGCAAGGACGTTTCCGCAAGGCGATTCCGGCACCTACAGCAGCGAGCGCCAGCCAGCGTTCGAGATAGGCATGGCAAACGTCATGCGTGCTCCAGGTCAACGACCTCCGCAGTGAGCCGCGTTCTTGGCCGCGGCTGTCATTGGACTCACCAGGCTACCCAAGCGTCAGCCGTCCCTTCCCAGCGTTGAGTTTGCCGCCGGGACTTGATCACCGCCTTCCTCTCCGGTGAACTCTTCCTGTTTTATGCCCTTGTGATTCTCGCACCAGTATTCCAAGCATGTTATATTTTTTTCTCTTACTTCATTTATTATTAGACATTTCATGTCTTTTGAAAATATATTTTTAATGTGATTGCATAAACGGCCTCGTTACTGCCCGATGACGATTGAGTCATCGCAGGTTTCCGTACAGAAACACGAGCTTCTCGTCTAGAGCTTTGTCTCTCTATACAGCTCGTTACATTGGCGTCCAAGGCGACAGGACGAAGCCGTTTATTGCATTAACAATTACTGTTTCCTGGTTATACTTTGCTAAAAAACACATATCAAAGATGAATTCGAATTTAACGGCACTGGCGTTGCGCATGGGGCTAGAGGAAGCTGAGTTAAGGGCTTGGGTAGAAGAACGAGAGTCTCGAGCTCGAGAAGAGAGGGCTGCAGAACGTGAAGCAAGGAAAGAGAAGATGGAGCAGATGGAGTTAGAACGGCGACTTCAGGAGGAATACCAGAAGACTATACAGTTGCGTCTTCAACTCGCTCAGGCTGAAGGCGTTAGAGAGTCAGTTGTGGCTGACCAAGGCCGACCAGTTCGAGCATCTTCTACCATTATTCCTCACAATTTCATGCCAGGGTTTAACGAGAACCGGGACGACTTAGACGCATACCTAAAAAGGTTTGAGAATGTTGCTACCGGTCAAGAAAGGCCAAAAGACAAGTGGGCCACGGCCCTAAGTTTGTGTTTGAGCGGGGAGGCTCTCAAGGTCTTTGGTCGTCTGTCGCCAGAAGAGGCTCTCGATTATGACAAAACCAAGTTGGCGCTACTGCAACGATTTCGTTTCACGGCGGAGGGCTACCGTGAAAAATTCCGACACAGCAAGCCACAAGATGGAGAAACGGGCGTGCAGTACGCAACGAGGCTAACAAGCTTCTTCGACAGATGGGTTGAGATGTCGAAAACGGAAAAGGAATACTCTTCAGTTCGGAATCTCATAGTAGCGGAGCAATTTATAAACAACTGTCATGATAAGGTGGCGCAATTTTTGCGAGAGAAAAGCTGCCGTAAGCTTGAAGAAATGGCGGAAGCGGCCGACAATTTTTTAGAAGCTCAGCGACAGTCAAACTTGCTTGTTTTCCGTGACAAAGGGGAGAGCACTCCTGCAGGAAAAGGCGGTAATTCAACTTCAAAGGCTTTCACTCGATGTTTTGTGTGTGACAAGACCGGTCACATAGCTGCAGAATGCCGCGCTCGGACAAGGCAACCATACTGTGGGTATTTTCGTAAAACTGGGCACGACACCCAAGCGTGTACCAAGATACCCAGCACTACCCGGAAAGCCTCATGTATATGGTCGCAAGGGGAGAACCTTAACGAAGTCGAGCAGGTGGAGGACGAAAAAAGCGAAGAGAGTATGGCTAGTGCAGTGTATACCGAACCAAGGATGACGAAGCATCAGATGCCCGTGTTGCAGGGCGTGATATTCGGCAAGACTTCCTCAGTATTACGGGACACAGGAAGTAATACGATGATTGTACGGCGTTCCCTCGTGCCAGACGGAGCACTTACGGGAACCACGGCAACATTGTTCTTGGCGGATGGAAGTAGAATTAAGGTTCCAGAGGCAAAGGTGGAAATTTTTCACCATACTTTTCAGGCGTATGCATCGTAAATGCATGATTTCCCCGTTATGCGACATTATCGTGGGAAATGTGCCCGCATCACGTCAGGCTCACGACCCTGATACAACATGGAAAGAGAGCACAAAGCAGTTCGCTGCAGTGGCTGTCGCCATGGGCACTAGCGGTGGCAGATCGGTACCGTACTGGCCTCGTGAACCAAACCCAAGGATCCCTCGCAAGGAGGGCAAGACACAGGCGAGCCACATGCATCTACCGCCATTTCTGGCAGCAGTGTCGAGCAAGCCACCCACCAAGTCACCATCGCCAAACACCACGACGCGCGTGCAGGGACCTCCGAGGGCGGCTGCCTTCAAGACCAAGGACTTCGCGTCGACAGTACCACTTCCGTTTCCGCTGAGAGCTGCTTTCGCAGCCAACGAATGCTGTGCCTCCCCGGCCCTTCCAAAGAAAATTGAGACATCTGGTACAAACTCCGGAACCGGCCAAGGTTCCAGTGGCGGCGGCGGAAAGTCCAAGGCAGCCGGAGGTGGAAATATGACTGCGCGTCGATCTAACAACGGCGGTGGCGTTCGCGAGTCTGGCATGCTAGGGGCCAAGCCAAAGAAGCCGCCTCGCCTGATTAACATGACCTTCACAAAGTCATCAGAACGGTCAAGTGGAAACTCGTCATACAACAGCGGCAACAAGGCGTTCAGCCGGACGCCGCCATTTAGGAACAGCCCGAGGGTGTACAGTTCCACAGTTCTCAAAGATTTCAACTCTCCTAGCAAGCAAGACAACGGCCGCGGTGCGGCGACTGATTACAAGCCTATGCTTTCAGTGCCCAGGGAGGCTCCGCTGAAGGAGCCACGAAGCGACGACAGGAGAGAAGAGTCAAGTACAAGGCTGAGATTGTAGGCGCTAGTGCGGGCAATAGAAAAGTTTCGCATCTTTGTGTACGGAACGCAGTTTGTTGTGCAAACTGATCACTAACTATTACAATATCTAGCTAAGGTCAAACACCTGAACAGCAGAGTACTGAGATGGAGTCTGGCATTACAAGAGTATTCTTTTGTTATTCAACATATTAGAGGCTCAGATAATTCAGGTGCCAATTTCATGAGTAGGCTGTAACCTAAGCTTTCACGGAAGTGTATTGCAACTGGTTTGTCTACAATGTATATTTCTGAACCACGTGGTTTATTCACCAGAAGAAAACAGTCATCGTGCCATGGCTGACTACATGTTTTTTCCTTGTTTTTTTATGTGTGAGGGTGTGTGAACATTTATTGTGGACATATATCACCTCTATTCACTGGTGCGGTGCAGTGGTCTTGTGTGAACACGTGGTGATTGCGACTAAGACGTGGCTAGAAAGTTTTTTTTTAGAAAGAAAAAAACTTTTTCCGAAGTAGGGGCATGTGTGATGAGTGAAGTGGCCGTGCGTGATCGGGAAGATAGAATTGTGTTTGAAGTGCGCGCCACAGAGACAGTCGAAGAAGACGACGCAGGAAAATGAGGGTAGTGGGGTGGTGCGAAGAAGGAGGAGGGAGGCAGACGTGGCTTGAAGGAAGAATCAAGGTTGAAGAACCAGGGCGTAGGAGCAGTGACCCGTCGGGTTGCGGACTCGAGGTCTCAGCCGGCTCCCACCTGGGGCCATACCAGCCGTCCTTGCAGTTCGGGCCTGGCGTGGGCAAAACGCCGCAAGGACGTTTCCGCAAGGCGATTCCGGCACCTACAGCAGCGAGCGCCAGCCAGCGTTCGAGATAGGCATGGCAAACGCCATGCGTGCTCCAGGTCAACGGCCTCCGCAGTGAGCCGCGTTCTTGGCCGCGGCTGTCATTGGACTCACCAGGCTACCCAAGCGTCAGCCGTCCCTTCCCAGCGTTGAGTTTGCCGCCGAGACTAGATCACCGCCTTCCTCTCCGGTGAACTCTTTCTGTTTTATGCCCTTGTGATTCTCGCACCAGTATTCCAAGCATGTTATATTTTTTTCTCTTACTTCATTTATTATTAGACATTTCATGTCTTTTGAAAATATATTTTTAATGTGATTGCATAAACGGCCTCGTTACTGCCCAATGACGATTGAGTCATCGCAGGTTTCCGTACAGAAACACGAGCTTCTCGTCTAGAGCTTTGTCTCTCTATACAGCTCGTTACATTGGCGTCCAAGGCGACAGGACGAAGCCGTTTATTGCATTAACAATTACTGTTCCCTGGTTATACTTTGCTAAAAACACATATCAAAGATGAATTCGAATTTAACGGCACTGGCGTTGCGCATGGGGCTAGAGGGAGCTGAGTTAAGGGCTTGGGTAGAAGAACGAGAGTCTCGAGCTCGAGAAGAGAGGGCTGCAGAACGTGAAGCAAGGAAAGAGAAGATGGAGCAGATGGAGTTAGAACGGCGACTTCAGGAGGAATACCAGAAGACTATACAGTTGCGTCTTCAACTCGCTCAGGCTGAAGGCGTTAGAGAGTCAGTTGTGGCTGACCAAGGCCGACCAGTTCGAGCATCTTCTACCATTATTCCTCACAATTTCATGCCAGGGTTTAACGAGAACCTGGACGACTTAGACGCATACCTAAAAAGGTTTGAGAATGTTGCTACCGGTCAAGAAAGGCCAAAAGACAAGTGGGCCACGGCCCTAAGTTTGTGTTTGAGCGGGGAGGCTCTCAAGGTCTTTGGTCGTCTGTCGCCAGAAGAGGCTCTCGATTATGACAAAACCAAGTTGGCGCTACTGCAACGATTTCGTTTCACGGTGGAGGGCTACCGTGAAAAATTCCGACACAGCAAGCCACAAGATGGGGAAACGGGCGTGCAGTACGCAACGAGGCTAACAAGCTTCTTCGACAGATGGGCTGAGATGTCGAAAACGGAAAAGGAATACTCTTCAGTTCGGAATCTCATAGTAGCGGAGCAATTTATAAACAACTGTCATGATAAGGTGGCGCTATTTTTGTGAGAGAAAAGCTGCCGTAAGCTTGAAGAAATGGCGGAAGCGGCCGACAATTTTTTAGAAGCTCAGCAACAGTCAAACTTGCTTGTTTTCCGTGACAAAGGGGAGAACACTCCTGCAGGAAAAGGCGGTAATTCAACTTCAAAGGCTTCCACTCGATGTTTTGTGTGTGACAAGACCGGTCACATAGCTGCAGAATGCCGCGCTCGGACAAGGCAACCATACTGTGGGTATTTTCGTAAAACTGGGCACGACACCCAAGCGTGTACCAAGATACCCAGCACTACCCGGAAAGCCTCATGCATATGGTCGCAAGGGGAGAACCTTAACGAAGTCGAGCAGGTGGAGGACGAAAAAAGCGAAGAGAGTATGGCTAGTGCAGTGTATACCGAACCAAGGATGACGAAGCATCAGATGCCCGTGTTGCAGGGCGTGATATTCGGCAAGACTTCCTCAGTATTACGGGACACAGGAAGTAATACGATGATTGTACGGCGTTTCCCTCGTGCCAGACGGAGCACTTACGGGAACCACGGCAACATTGTTCTTGGCGGATGGAAGTAGAATTAAGGTTCCAGAGGCAAAGGTGGAAATTTTTTCACCATACTTTTCAGGCGTATGCATCGTAAAATGCATGATTTCCCCGTTATGCGACATTATCGTGGGAAATGTGCCCGCATCACGTCAGGCTCACGACCCTGATACAACATGGAAAGAGAGCACAAAGCAGTTCGCTGCAGTGGCTGTCGCCATGGGCACTAGCGGTGGCAGATCGGTACCGTACTGGCCTCGTGAACCAAACCCAAGGATCCCTCGCAAGGAGGGCAAGACACAGGCGAGCCACATGCATCTACCGCCATTTCTGGCAGCAGTGTCGAGCAAGCCACCCACCAAGTCACCGTCGCCAAACACCACGACGCGCGTGCAGGGACCTCCGAGGGCGGCTGCCTGCAAGACCAAGTACTTCGCGTCGACAGTACCACTTCCGTTTCCGCTGAGAGCTGCTTTCGCAGCCAACGAATGCTGTGCCTCCCCGGCCCTTCCAAAGAAAATTGAGACATCTGGTACAAACTCCGGAACCGGCCAAGGTTCCAGTGGCGGCGGTGGAAAGTCCAAGGCAGCCGGAGGTGGAAATATGACTGCGCGTCGATCTAACAACGGCGGTGGCGTTCGCGAGTCTGGCATGCTAGGGGCCAAGCCAAAGAAGCCGCCTCGCCTGATTAACATGACCTTCACAAAGTCATCAGAACGGTCAAGTGGAAACTCGTCATACAACAGCGGCAACAAGGCGTTCAGCCGGACGCCGCCATTTAGGAACAGCCCGAGGGTGTACAGTTCCACAGTTCTCAAAGATTTCAACTCTCCTAGCAAGCAAGACAACGGCCGCGGTGCGGCGACTGATTACAAGCCTATGCTTTCAGTGCCCAGGGAGGCTCCGCTGAAGGAGCCACGAAGCGACGACAGGAGAAAAGAGTTAAGTACAAGGCTGAGATTGTAGGCGCTAGTGCGGGCAATAGAAAAGTTTCGCATCTTTGTGTACGGAACGCAGTTTGTTGTGCAAACTGATCACTAACTATTACAATATCTAGCTAAGGTCAAACACCTGAACAGCAGAGTACTGAGATGGAGTCTGGCATTACAAGAGTATTCTTTTGTTATTCAACATATTCGAGGCTCAGATAATTCAGGTGCCAATTTCATGAGTAGGCTGTAACCTAAGCTTTCACGGAAGTGTATTGCAACTGGTTTGTCTACAACGTATATTTCTGAACCACGTGGTTTATTCACCAGAAGAAAACAGTCATCGTGCCATGGCTGACTACATGTTTTTTCCTTGTTTTTTTATGTGTGAGGGTGTGTGAACATTTATTGTGGACATATATCACCTCTATTCACTGGTGCGGTGCAGTGGTCTTGTGTGAACACGTAGTGATTCCGACTAAGACGTGGCTAGAAAGTTTTTTTTTAGAAAGAAAAAAACTTTTTCCGAAGTAGGGGCATGTGTGATGAGTGAAGTGGCCATGCGCGATCGGGAAGATAGAATAGTGTTTGAAGTGCGCGCCACAGAGACAGTCGAAGAAGACGACGCAGGAAAAGGAGGGTAGTGGGGTGGTGCGAAGAAGGAGGAGGGAGGCAGACGTGGCTTGAAGGAAGAAGCAAGGTTGAAGAACCAGGGCGTGGGAGCAGTGACCCGTCGGGTTGCGGACTCGAGGTCTCAGCGGGCTCCCACCTCGGGCCATACCAGCCGTCCTTGCAGTTCGGGCCTGGCGTGGGCAAAACGCCGCCAGGACGTTTCCGCCAGGCGATTCGGCACCTACAGCAGCGAGCGCCAGCCAGAGTTCGAGATAGGCATAGCAAACGTCATGCGTGCTCCAGGTCAATGACCTCCGCAGTGAGCCGCGTTCTTGGCCGCGGCTGTCATTAGACTCACCAGGCTACCCAAGCGGCAGCCGTCCCTTCCCAGCGTTGAGTTTGCCGCCGGGACTTGATCACCGCCTTCCTCTCCGGTGAACTCTTTCTGTTTTATGCCCTTGTGACTCTCGAACCAGTATTCCAAGCATGTTATATTTTTTTTCTCTTACTTGATTTATTATTAGACATTTCATGTCTTTTGAAAATACATTTTTTTGTGTGATTGCATAAACGGCCTCGTTACTGCCCGATGACGATTGAGTCATCGCAGGTTTCCGTACAGAAACACGAACGTCTCGTCTAGTGCTTTGTCTCTCTATACAGCTCGTTACACAAGCATACCCTGTGGCACATGGCCGCTTTACGCGTCCGTCTACCTGTTCATCCGCCTGCTAATCTGTATCTCTGTCCATCCATGCGTCGGTCCGTGCGTCCATCTAGTGCCACCATCTCGCATACCCTGTGGCACATATCCGCTTTACGCGTACGTCTAGCTGTCCGTCCGTCTGCTAGTCTGTCTGTCTGCCCGTCCATGCGTCCAATCGCGAGTCCATCCGGAGAACACTCAAATCACTGCCTTCTCGCATCTTGTATACCCTGTGGCACATACCCGCTTTACGAGTCCGTCTATCCGTCCATCCGTCTGCTAGTGTGTCTGTCTGGCCGTTCATGCGTCCGTCCGTGCGTCCATCTAGCGAACACTCAAAGTACCGCCATCTCGCATCTCGTATACACTGTGGCACATAGGCGCTTTACGCGTCCGCCTATCCGTCCGTCCGTCCGCTAGTCTGTCTGTCCGTTCATGCATTCGTCCGTGCGTCCATCTAGTAAAACCTCCAAGTACCACCCACTCGCATACCTTGTGGCACATGGCCGCTTACGCGTCCGTCCATCTGCTAGTCCGTCTTTCTGTCCGTCCATGCGTCCATCCGAAAGTCCCTCTAGTGAACACTCCACGTACCACCTTCTTGGATACCATGCGGCACATGGCCGCTTTACAAGTCCGTCTACCTGTCCGTCCGTGTGCTTGTCCGTCTGTCTCTCCGTCCATGCCTCCGTCCTTAAATCCATCTAGTGAACACTTTAAGTGCCACAATCTCGCATACCCGTTGGCACATAACTGCATTATGCGTCCTTCTACCTATCCGTCCGTCTGTTAGTCTCTCTGTCTGTCCATCCATGCGTCCATCCGTGGGTCCATCTAGTGAATACTCAAATTACCACCATCTCGCATACTTTGTCGCACATGGCCACCTTAGGCGTCCGTCTACCTGTCCGTCCCTCTACTAGTCTGTCTCTCTCTCCGTCCATGCGTCGGTCCATGCGTCCATCTAGTGAACACTCCAAAGACCACCATCTCACATACCCTGTGGCACATGGCCGCTTTACGCGTCCGTCTACCTGTCAGTCCGTCTGTTGGTCTGTCTCTCTGTCCGTCCATGCGTCGGTCCGTTCGTCCATCTAGTGAACACTCAAAGTGTCACCATCTCGCATACCCTGTGCACATAGCGGCTTTCTGCGTACGCCTAGCTGTCCGTCCGTCTGCTAGTCTCTCTGTCTGTCCGTCCATGCGTCCAATAGCGTGTCCATCTAGAGAACACTCAAAGTACCGCCACCTCACATCTCGTATACCCTGTGGCACACACCCACTTTACACATCCGTCTATCCGTCCGTCCGTCAGCTAGTATTTCTGTCCGTTCATGTGTCAGTCAGTCCTTGCGTCCATCTAGCGAGCACTCCAAGTACCACCATCTCGCACACCTTGTGGCACATGGCCGCTTTACGCGTCCATCCACCTGTCCGTCCGTGTGCTAAACTGTCTGTCTGTCCGTTCATGCGTCCGTCCGTGCGTTCGTTCATGCGTCCATCTAGCAAACACACGAAGTACCGCCACCTCGCATCTCGTATACCCTGTGGCACATAAGCGCTTTACGCGTCCGTTTATCCGTCTGTCCATCTCCTAGTTGTCTGTCTGTCCGTTTATGCGTCCGTCCGTGTGTCCATCTAGTGAAACCTCCAAGTACCACCATCTCGCATACCTTGTGGCACATGGCTGCTTTATGCGTCCGTCCATCTGCTAGTCCGTCTGTCTGTCCGTCCATGCGTCCATCTGAGAGTCCCTCTAGTGAACACTCCACGTACCACCTTCTCGGATACCATGCGGCAAAGGGTCGCTTTACATGTCCGTCTACCTGTCCGTCCGTCTGCTAGTCTGGCTTTCTTTCCGTCCATGCGTCCGTCCATGCGTCCATATAAAGAAAACTCAAAGTACCGCTACTTAGCATACCCTGTGGCACTTAGCCGCTTTACAAGTCCGTCTACCTGTCCGTCTGTGTGGTGTTCCGTTTGTCTCTCCGTCCATGCCTCCGTCCTTAAATCCTTCTAGTGAACACTTTAAGTACCACAATCTCGCATACCCGGTGGCACATAACTGCATTACGCGTCCGTCTACCTGTCCGTCCGTCTGTTAGTCTCTCTGTCTGTACATCCATGCGTCCGTCCGTGGGTCCGTCTAGTGAACACTCCAAGTACCACCTTCTCGCATATCCTGTGGCACAAGGCCGCTTTACGCGTCCGTCTATCTGTCTGTCCATCTGCTAGTCTGTCTCTCTGTCCGTCAATGCGTCGGTCCGTGCGTTCATCTAGTGAACACTCAAAGTACCACCATCTCGCATTCCCTGTGGCACATAGCCGCCTTCCGCGTACGTCTAACTGTCCGTCCGTCTGCTAGTCTACCTGTCTGTCCGTCCATGCGTCCGATCGCGTGTCCATCTAGAGAACACTCAAAGTACTGCCATCTCGCATCTCGTATACCCTGTGACACAAACCCACTTTCCGCATCCGTCTACCTCTCCGCCCGTCTGCTAGTCTGTCTTTCCGTTGATGCCTCCGTCCGTGCGTCCATCTAGTGAACACTCCAAATACCACCATCTCGCATACGCTGTGGCACATAGCCGCTTTCCGCGTACGTCTAGCTGTTTTTCCGTCTGCTAGTCCATCTGTCTGTCCGCCCATGCGTCCGTGCGAGAGTCCCTCTAGTAAACCCTCTATGTATCACCTTCTCGCATAACCTGCGGCACATGGCTGCTTTACACGTCCGTATACCTGTCCGCCATCTGCTAGTCTGTCTCTCAGTCCGTCCATGCGTCGGCCCGTGCGTCCATCTAGTGAACACTCAAAGTACCACCATCTCGCATACCCTGTGGCACATACCCGCTTTCCGCGCACGTCTAGCTGTCCGTCCGTCTGTTAGTCTCTCTGTCTGTCCATGCACTCGTCCGTCCGTGGGTTCATCTAGAAAACACTCCAACTACCACCTTCTCGCATACCCTGTGGCACATTGGCGCTTTGCGCGTCCCTCTACACCTCCGCCCGTCTGCTAGTCTGTCTTTCTTTCCGTTGATGCCTCCGTCCGTGCGTTCATCTAGTGAACACTCCAAAGACCACCATCAAGCTGTGATGAGTGAAGTGGCCGTGCTGTGATCGGTAAGATAGAATTGTGTTTGAAGTGCGCGCCACAGAGACAGTCGAAGAAGACGACGCAGGAAAATGAGGGTAGTGGGGTGGTGCGAAGAAGGAGGAGGGAGGCAGACGTGGCTTGAAGGAAGAATCAAGGTTGAAGAACCAGGGCGTAGGAGCAGTGACCCGTCGGGTTGCGGACTCGAGGTCTCAGCCGGCTCCCACCTGGGGCCATACCAGCCGTCCTTGCAGTTCAGGCCTGGCGTGGGCAAAACGCCGCAAGGACGTTTCCGCAAGGCGATTCCGGCACCTACAGCAGCGAGCGCCAGCCAACGTTCGAGATAGGCATGGCAAACGCCATGCGTGCTCCAGGTCAACGACCTCCGCAGTGAGCCGCGTTCTTGGCCGCGGCTGTCATTGGACTCACCAGGCTACCCAAGCGTCAGCCGTCTCTTCCCAGCATTGAGTTTGCTGCCGGGACTTGATCACCGCCTTCCTCTCCGGTGAACTCTTTCTGTTTTATGCCCTTGTGATTCTCGCACCAGTATTCCAAGCATGTTATATTTTTTTCTGTTACTTCATTTATTATTAGACATTTCATGTCTTTTGAAAATATATTTTTAATTGTGATTGCATGAACGGCCTCGTTACTGCCCGATGACGATTGAGTCATCGCAGGTTTCCGTACAGAAACACGAGCGTCTCGTCTAGAGCTTTGTCTCTCTATACAGCTCGTTACACAAGCATACCCTGTGGCACATGGCCGCTTTACGCGTCCGTCTACCTGTTCATTCGCCTGCTAGTCTGTATCTCTGTCCATCCATGCGTCGGTCCGTGCGTCCATCTAGTGCCACCATCTCGCATACCCTGTGGCACATAGCCGCTTTACGCGTACGTCTAGCTGTCCGTCCATCTGCTAGTCTGTCTGTCTGCCCGTCCATGCGTCCAATCGCGAGTCCATCTAGAGAACACTTGAATCACTGCCTTCTCGCATCTTGTATACCCTGTGGCACATACCCGCTTTACGAGTCCGTCTATCCGTCCATCCGTCTGCTAGTGTGTCTGTCTGGCCGTTCATGCGTTTGTCCGTGCGTCCATCTAGCGAACACTCAAAGTACCACTATCTCGCATACCCTGTGGCAAATGGCTGCTTTACGCGTCCGTCTATCCGTCCGTCCATCTGCTAGTCTGTCTGCCAGTTCATACGTCCGTCCATGCGTCCGTCTAGCGAACACTCCAAGTACCACCATCTCGCACACCTTGTGGCACATGGCCGCTTTACGCGTCCGTCCACCTGTCCGTCCGTCAGCTAGTCCGTCTTTCTTTCCGTCCATGCGTCCGTCGAGCGTTCATATAGAGAGCACTCAAAGTACTGCCATCTGGCGTACCCTCTGGCACATAGCCGCTTTACGCGCCCGTCTACGTGTCCGTCCGTCTGCTAGTCCGTCTGTCTGTCCGCCCATGCGTCCGTGCGAGTGTCCCTCCTGTGAACACTCCATGTACCACCTTCTCGCATACCCTGCGGCACATGGCTGCTTCACACGTCCTTCTACCTGTCCGCCGTCTGCTATTCTGTCTTTCTTTCCATCCATGCGTCCGTCCGTGCGTCCATATAGAGAGCACTTAAAGTATCGCCATCTGGCGTACCCGGTGGCGCATAGCCGTTTTACGCGTCCGTCTACCTGTCCGTCCTGTTGTAGGCCCGTGTACTCAGATTTCGGGTGCACGTTAAACCTCAGGTGGTAAAATTTCCGGAGCCCTCGACTACGGCGTCACTCATAATCAAATAGTGGTTTTGGAACGTTAAACCCCAGAAATCAATTTACTTATCCATCCATCTGCAGTCTGTCTGTCTGTCCGTCCGTGAATCCGTCCGTGCGTCCATCTAATGTACACTCCAAATACCATCATTTCGCATACCCTGTGGCACATACCCGCTTTCCGCGTACGTCTAGCTGTCCTTCCGTCTGCTATTCTGTCTTTATTTCCTTCAATGCGTTCGTCCGTGCGTCCATCTAGTGAACACTCCAAATACCACCATCTCGAATACCCTGTGGCACAAGGCCGCTTTACGCGCCCGTCTACCTGTTCGTCCGTCTGCTAGTCTGTCTGTCTGCCCGTCCATGCGTCCAATCGCGTCTCCATCTAGAGAACACTCAAAGTACTGCAAACTCGCATCTCGTATACCCTGTGGCACATACCAACTTTACGCATCAGTCTATCCGTCCGTCCGTCTGCTAGTCTGTCTGTCCGTTTATGTGTCCGTCCGTCTGTCTGTCTGTCCGTCTGCTAGTCTGTCTCTTTCTCCGTCCATACGTCGGTCCGTGCATCCATCTAGTGAACACTCCAAAGACCACCATCTCGCATACCCTGGAGCACATGGCCGCTTGACGCGTCCGTCTACCTGTTAGTCCATCTTGCTAGTCTGTCTCTCTGTCCGTCCATGCGTCGGTCCGTGCGTACATCTAGTGAAAGCTCCAAGCACAACCATCTCGCATACCTTGTGGCACATAACCGCTTTCCGCGTACGTGTAGCTGTCCGTCCGTCTGCTAGTCTGTCTGTCTGTCCGTCCGTGCGTCCGTTCATGCGTCCGGTGTTCGCCCATCTAGAGAACACTCAAAGTACCGCAATCTCACATCTCGTATGCCCTGTGGCACACACTCACTTTACACATCCGTCTATCCGTCCGTCCGTCTGCTAGTCTTTCTGTCCGTTCATGCGTCAGTCCTTGCGTCCATCTAGCGAACACTCCAAGTACCACCATCTCGCACACCTTGGGGCACATGGCCACTTTACGCGTCAATCCACCTGTCCGTTCTTCTGCTAAACTGTCTGTCTGTCCGTTCATGCGTCTGTCCGTGTGTTCGTCCATGCGTAATCTAGCAAACACACGAAGTACCGCCACCTCGCATCTCGTATACCCTGTAGCACATAAGCGCTTTACGCGTCCGTTTATCCGTCTGTCTATCTCCTAGTTGTCTGTCTGTCCGTTCATGCGTCCGTCCGTGTGTCCATCTAGTGAAACCTCCAAGTACCACCATCTCGCATACCTTGTGGCACATGGCCGCTTTATGCGTCCGTCCATCTGCTAGTCCGTCTGTCGGTCTGTCCATGCGTCCATCCGAGAGTCCCTCTAGTGAACACTCCACGTACTACCTTCTCAGATACCATGCGGCAAATGGTCGCTTTACATGTCCGTCTACCTGTCCGTCCGTCTGCTAGTCTGTCTTTCTTTCCGTCCATGCGTCCGTCCATGCGTCCTTATAAAGAACACTCAGAGTACCGCTATTTAGCATACCCTGTGGCACTTAGCCGCTTTACAAGTCCGGTACCTTTCCGTCTGTGTGCTTGTCCGTCTGTCTCTCCGTTGTCTCCGTCCTTAAATCCATCTAGTGAACACTTTAAGTACCACAATCTCGCATACCCGGTGGCACATAACTGCATTACGCGTCCGTCTACCTGTCCGTCTGTCTGTTAGTCTCTCTGTCTGTCCATCCATGCGTCCATCCGTGGGTCCATCTAGTGAACACTCCAAGTACCACCTTCTCGCATACCGTGTGGCACATTGCCGCTTTACGCGTCCGTCTACCTCTCCGCCCGTCTGATAGTCTGTCTTTCCGTTGATGCCTCCGTCCGTGCGTCCATCTAGTGAACTCTCCGAAGACCACGATCTCGCATACGCTGTGGCACATAGCCGCTTTCCGCGTACGTCTAGCTGTTTTTTCGTCTGCTAGTCCGTCTGTCTGTCCGCCCATGCGTCCGTGCGAGAGTCCTTCTAGTGAACCCTCCATGTACCACCTTCTCGCATAACCTGTGGCACATGGCTGCTTTACACGTCCGTCTACCTGTCCGCCATCTGCTAGTCTGTCTCTCAGTCCGTCCATGCGTTGGCCCGTGCGTTCATCTAGTGAACACTCAAAGTACCACCATCTCGCATACGCTGTGGCACATAGCCGCTTTCCGCGTACGTGTAGCTGTCCGTCCGTCTGTTAGTCTCTCTGTCTGTCCATCCATGCGTCCATCCGTGGGTCCATCTAGTGAAACTCCAAGTACCACCTTCTCGCATACCCTGTGGCAAATTGGCGCTTTTACGCGTGCGTCTACACCTCCGCCCGTCTGCCAGTCTGTCTTACTTTCTGTTGATGCCTCCGTCCGTGCGTCCATCTAGTGAACACTCCAAAGACCACCATCAAGCATACCCTGTGGCACATGGCCGCTTTACGCGTCCGTCTACCTGTTCATCCGCCTGCTAGTCTGTATCTGTCCATCCATGCGTCGGTCCGTGCGTCCATCTAGTGCCACCATCTCGCATACCCTGTGGCACATAGCCGCTTTATGCGTACGTCTAGCTGTCCGTCCGTCTGCTAGTCTGTCTGTCTGCCCGTCCATGCGTCCAATCGCGAGTCCATCTAGAGAACACTCAAATTACTGGCTTCTCACATCTTGTATACCTTGTGGCACATACCCTCTTTACGAGTCCGTCTATCCGTCCATCCGTCTGTAGTGTGTCTGTCTGGCCGTTCATGCGTCCGTCCATCGTCTGCTAGTGTGTCTGTCTGGCCGTTCATGCGTCCGGTGTTCGCCCATCTAGAGAACACTCAAATTACTGGCTTCTCACATCTTGTATACCTTGTGGCACATACCCTCTTTACGAGTCCGTCTATCCGTCCATCCGTCTGCTAGTGTGTCTGTCTGGCCGTTCATGCGTCCGTCCATGCGTCCGTCTAGAGAACACTCCAACTACCACCTTCTCGCATACCCTGTGGCAAATTGGCGCTTTACGCGTGCGTCTACACCTCCGCCCGTCTGCCAGTCTGTCTTACTTTCTGTTGATGCCTCCGTCCGTGCGTCCATCTAGTGAACACTCCAAACACCACCATCAAGCATACCCTGTGGCACATGGCCGCTTTACGCGTCCGTCTACCTGTTCATCCGCCTGCTAGTCTGTATCTCTGTCCATCCATGCGTCGGTCCGTGCGTCCATCTAGTGCCACCATCTCGCATACCCTGTGGCACATAGCCGCTTTATGCGTACGTCTAGCTGTCCGTCCGTCTGCTAGTCTGTCTGTCTGCCCGTCCATGCGTCCAATCGCGAGTCCATCTAGAGAACACTCAAATTACTGCCTTCTCATATCTTGTATACCTTGTGGCACATACCCTCTTTACGAGTCCGTCTATCCGTCCATCCGTCTGCTAGTGTGTCTGTCTGGCCGTTCATGCGTCCGTCCGTGCGTCCATCTAGCGAACAATCAAAGTACCGCCATCTCGCATCTCTTATACGCTGTGGCACATAAGCGCTTTACGCGTCCACCTATCCGTCCGTCCGTCTGCTAGTCTGTCTGCCAGTTCATGTGTCCGTCCTTGCGTCCGTCTAGCGAACACTCCAAGTAGCACCATCTCGCACACCTTGTGGCACATGGCCGCTTTACGCGTACGTCTAGCTGTCCGTCCGTCTGCTAGTCTGTCTGTCTGCCCGTCCATGCGTCCAATCGCGAGTCCATCTAGAGAACACTCAAATTACTGGCTTCTCACATCTTGTATACCTTGTGGCATACCCTCTTTACGAGTCCGTATAGTCCATCCGTCTGTAGTGTGTCTGTATGGCCGTTCATGCGTCCGTCCATCGTCTGCTAGTGTGTCTGTCTGGCCGTTCATGCGTCCGTCCGTGGTCCATCTAGCGAACAATCAAGTACCGCCATCTCGCATCTCTTATACGTTGTGGCACTAAGCGCTTTACGCGTCACCTATCCGTCCGTTCGTCTGCTAGTCTGTCTGCCAGTTCATGTGTCCGTCATGCGTCCGTCTAGAGAACACTCCAAGTAGCACCATCTCGCACACCTTGTGGTACATGGCCGCTTTACGCGTCCGTCCACCTGTCCGTCCGTCTGCTAGTCCAAGTACCACCATCTCGCACACCTTGTGGCACATGGCCGCTTTACGCGTCCGTCCACTGTCCGTCCGTCTGCTAGTCCGTCTTTGTTTCCGTCCATGCGTCCGTCGAGCGTTCACAGAGAGCATCACGTACTGCCATCTGGCGTACCCTCTGGCACATAGCCGCTTTACGCGTCCGTCTACGTGTCCGTCCGTCTGCTAGTACGTCTGTCTGTCCACCCATGCGTCCGTGCGAGTGTCCCTCTAGTGAGCACTCCATGTACCCCTTCTGCTACCCTGCGGCACATGGCTGCTTTACACGTCCGTCTACCTGTCCGCCATCTGCTAGTCTGTCTCTCAGTCCGTCCATGCGTTGGCCCGTGCGTTCATCTAGTGAACACTCAAAGTACCACCATCTCGCATACCCTGTGGCACATACCCGCTTTCCGCGCACGTCTAGCTGTCCGTCCGTCTGTTAGTCTCTCTGTCTGTCCATGCACGCGTCCGTTCGTGGGTTCATCTAGAGAACACTCCAACTACCACCTTCTCGCATACCCTGTGGCAAATTGGCGCTTTACGCGTGCGTCTACACCTCCGCCCGTCTGCCAGTCTGTCTTACTTTCTGTTGATGCCTCCGTCCGTGCGTCCATCTAGTGAACACTCCAAACACCACCATCAAGCATACCCTGTGGCACATGGCCGCTTTACGCGTCCGTCTACCTGTTCATCCGCCTGCTCGTCTGTATCTCTGTCCATCCATGCGTCGGTCCGTGCGTCCATCTAGTGCCACCATCTCGCATACCCTGTGGCACTAGCCGCTTTATGCGTACGTCTAGCTGTCCGTCCGTCTGCTAGTCTGTCTGTCTGCCCGTCCATGCGTCCAATCGCGAGTCCATCTAGAGAACACTCAAATTACTGCCTTCTCATATCTTGTATACCTTGTGGCACATACCCTCTTTACGAGTCCGTCTATCCGTCCATCCGTCTGCTAGTGTGTCTGTCTGGCCGTTCATGCGTCCGTCCGTGCGTCCATCTAGCGAACAATCAAAGTACCGCCATCTCGCATCTCTTATACGCTGTGGCACATAAGCGCTTTACGCGTCCACCTATCCGTCCGTCCGTCTGCTAGTCTGTCTGCCAGTTCATGTGTCCGTCCTTGCGTCCGTCTAGCGAACACTCCAAGTAGCACCATCTCGCACACCTTGTGGCACATGGCCGCTTTACGCGTCCGTCCACCTGTCCGTCCGTCTGCTAGTCCGTCTTTCTTTCCGTCCATGCGTCCGTCGAGCGTTCACACAGAGAGCACTCAAAGTACTGCCATCTGGCGTACCCTCTGGCACATAGCCGCTTTACGCGTCCGTCTACGTGTCCGTCCGTCTGCTAGTACGTCTGTCTGTCCGCCCATGCGTCCGTGCGAGTGTCCCTCTAGTGAGCACTCCATGTACCACCTTCTCGCATACCCTGCGGCACATGGCTGCTTTACACGTCCGTCTACCTGTCCGCCGTCTGCTATTCTGTCTTTCTTTCCATCCATGCGTCCGTCCGTGCGTCCATATAGAGGGCACTTAAAGTATCGCCATCTGGCGTACCCCGGTGGCGCATAGCCGCTTTACGCGTCCGTCTACCTGTCCGTCCTGTTGTAGGCCCGTGTACTCAGATTTGGGTGCACGTTAAACAACCCCAGGTGGTAATATTTCCGGAGCCCTCAAATACGGCGTCTCCCATAATCAAATAGTGGTTTTGCAACGTTAAACCCCACAAATCAGTCCACCTATCCGTCCATCTGCTAGTCTGTCTGTCTCTCCGTCCGTGCATTCGTCCATTTGTCCATCTAGTGTACACTCCAGATACCACCATCTCGCATACCCTGTGGCACATACCCGCTTTTCGCGTACGTCTAGCTGTCCGTCCGTCTGCTAGTCTGTCTTTCTTTCCATCCATGCGTCCGTATGTGCGTCAATCTAGCGAACACTCAAAGTACAGCCATCTCGCCTTTCGTATACCCAGTGGCACATACCACTTTACGCATCCGTCTATCCGTCCATCCGTCTTCTAGTCTGTCTGTTCATGCGTCCGTCGGTGCGTCCATCTTGTGAAAACACCAAGTACCACCACCTCACACACCTTGTGGCACATGGCCGGTTTACGCGTCCGTCCACCTGTCAATCTGTCAGCTAGTCTGTCTGTCTGTCCGTCCATGCTTCCGTCCGAGAGTCCCTCTAGTGAACACTCCACGTACCACCTTTTCGCATACCCTGTGGCACATAGCCGCTTTCCGCGTACGTCTAGCTGTCCGTCTGTCGGCTAGTCTGTCTCTCTTTCCTTCCATGCGTCCGTCCAAGCGTCCATCCAGTGAACACTCAAATTACTGCCTTCTCGCATCTCGTATACCCTGTGGTACATACCCGCTTTACTAGTCCGTCAATCCGTCCGTCCGTCTGCTAGTCTGTCTGTCTGGCCGTTCATGCGTCCGTTCGTGCGTCCGTCCGTTCGTCCATCTAGCGAACACTCAAAGTACTGCCAACTCCCATCTCGTATACCCTGTGGCACATACTCACTTTACGCATCCGTCTATCCGTCTGTCCATCTGCTAGTCTGTCTGTCCGGTCATGCGTCCATCCGTGCGTCCATCTAGGGAAACCTCCCAGTACCACCATCTCGCATACCTTGTGGCACATGGCCGCTTTACGCGTCCGTCCACCTTTCCGTCCATCTGCTAGTCCGTCCTACTGTCCGTCCATGCGTCGATCTGAGAGTCCCTCTAGTGAACACTCCACGTACAACCTTCTCGGATACCATGCGGCACATGGCCGCTTTACAAGTCCGTCTACCTGTCCGCCGTCTGTTAGTCTGCTATCTTTCCGTCCATGCGTCCGTCCGAGCGTCCATATAGAGAACACTCAAAGTACTGCCATATCACGTACCCTGTGGCACATAGCCGCTTTACTCGTCGGTCTACCTGTCCGGCCATCTGCTAGTCTGTCTTTCTGTCCGTCCAAGCATCCGTCCGTGTGTCCATCTAGTGTACACTCCAAATACCACCATCTCGCATACCATGGGGCACATACCCGCTTTTCGCGTATGTCTAGCTGTCCGTCCGTCTGCTAGTCTGTCTTTCCATCCTTGCGTTCGTATGTGCGTCCATCTAGCGAACAAAGTAGCGCCATCTCGCATCTCGTATACCCTGTGGCACTTAAGCGCTTTACGCGTCCGTGTACCTGTCCGGCCATCTGCTAGTCTGTCTGTTTGTCCGTCCAAGCATCTGTCCAGTGTGTCCATCTAGTGTACACTCCAAATACCACCATCTCGCATACCCTGTGGCACATACCCGCTTTTCGCGTACGTCTAGGTGTCCGTTCGTCTGCTAGTCTGTCTTTCTTTCCATCCATGCGTCCGTATGTGGGTCCATCTAGCGAACTCGTAGACTATTCAAAGGCGTTCGACACAATAAATCACATTACGCTGCTAAAGAAATGTGCACACTATGGATGGATGTCAAGGTGTTTTCTTAGAACTCATTGAATCATACCTAATGTATCGGCATCAGGAAGTAGTCGTCGGCAATTGTACCTCCAATTTACTAAAAATTTCAGTGGGTGTACCACAAGGTAGCATATTAGGGCCTCTGCTTTTTGTATATACATAAATGATATTGTAGAAACTGACACGTCTGTAAAATGTAATATATACGCTGATGATACAACCTTGATTCTTACTGCTGAAAATTATACAAACTTAATTATTTGACGCAAATGAGGTACTGGTGAAGTTGGCCACGTGGACATGCGTTAACTGTTTAAAACTTAACACATCAAAAACAAAAGCTGTATATTTCAGGCCGAAAAATGAACAAACCCCTTGTCGTGTCCCATTAAAACTTGGCAGTTCAGAACTTGAGATAGTACAGCGTATTAAGTGTCTGGGAATAATTTTCGATCAACACATGTCTTAGGAACGCACACACAGAAAAACTATGTGGCACTATATCAAGGATTTCGGGCATATTATCCCGGGTGCGTTTCTCGCTACCTAAGGCAGTTAAACTTCTCATCTATAAATCCCTGTTTTTATCTCACGTCAACTACTGTCATCTGGTTTGGGGTACGACAACTCTAACAAATATCCGCAAACTGCACGTCATACAGAAAAGGGCTGTTCGTGCCGTTGCAAATGCTCCATATCACAGTCACACCACTCCCATATTTCACGACATGAAGCTGCTACCTCTACCTGAATACTACCGTGCGATGCTTGTGAAACGCTACCAGGCAGGATTAAAAGGCGACAACCTTTTAGGAACCATTGCCAACCTTAACCACCGCAAAGTTCTTTATAACAAGCGTTTCAATCACACATGGCTTATCCCGCGCACGCGCACTAACTACGGCAAAGAAATTCTGCGCTTCCTCCTGCCGTTTCACTTGAATACCATATCGTCTACCATTTGAGTGACTGTTCTGATTGTAAGTGTAGTAAGCGTATGGGCACATGCCCCATTTTTTTTTACTTTGGTGCTAATCTTGCGATCTTCTTTTCTTGCATCGTTACACTCTCTTATTGATATCTTATGTGTAAGGAAATAATTACGGTCATTTCTTTGAGTTTATTACTTTTGAATCTTCATGCTTTATTATGCTTATGCTTTATTATGCTTATGCTTATTATACTTTATGCTTTATGCTTGCTCAAATGTTTGTACATTGTCACTGCAATAAAAGTGTTGCCTATGCTGCCCATTTGTAAGGGGTCGTGGTCCCAGTCAAGCCCATTAGAGGCTTTTTGACCACGGCCCTCAGCATCCCGAATGTTGAAATAAAAAATAAATAAAAAAACACTCAAAGTACTGCATTCTCGCCTCTCGTATACCCTGTGGCACATACCCACTTTAGGCATCCGTCTATCCGTCCATCCGTCTTCTAGTCTGTCTGTCCGTTCATGCGTCCGTCCGTGCGTCCATCTAGTGAAACCTCCAAGTACCACCACCTCGCACACCTTGTGGCACATGGCCGCTTTACGTGTCCGTCCACCTGTCCGGTAGTCTGCTAGTCTGGCTGTCCGTCCGTCCATGCGTCCGCCCGTGAGTCCCTCTAGTGAACACTCCACGTACTACCTTTTCGCATACCCTGTGGCACATAGCCGCTTTCCGCGTACGTCTAGCTGTCCGTCCGTCTGCTAGTCTGTCTGTCTTTCCGTTCAAGCATACGTCGTGTGTCCATCTAGTGTACACTCCAAATACCACCATCTCGCATACCCTGTGGCACATACCCGCTTTTCGCGTACGTCTAGCTGTCCGTCCGTCTGCTAGTCTGTCTTTATTTCTATCCAAGCGTCCGTATGTGCGTCCATCTAGAGAACACTCAAATTACTTCCTTCCCGCATCTCGTATACCTTGTGGCACATACCCGCTTTACGCGTTCGTCTATCCGTCCATCCGTCTGCTACTCTGTCTGTCTGGCCGTTCATGCATCCGTCCATGCTGCCGTCCGTTCATCCATCTAGCGAACACTCAAAGTACCGTATATCGGATCTCGTACACCCTGTGGCACATAAGCGCTTTACGCGTCCGTCTATTCGTCTGTCCATCTTGTTGTCTGTCTGTCCGTCCATGCGTCCATACGTGTGTCGATCTAGAGAACAGTGAAAGTACTGCCAACTCGCATCTCGTATACCCAGGGGCACATACCCACTTAACGCATCCGTCTATCCGTCTGTCTGTCTGCTAGTCTGCCTGACCGTTCATGCGTCTGTCCGTGCGTCCATCTAGTGAAACCTCCAAGTACCACCATCTCGCATACATGTGGCTCATAGCCGCTTTCTGCAACGCCTAGCTGTCCGTCGAGGGGAAGAAGCAGAACTGTGTTTTGAATAGGAGCTACTTCTGCTAACTCTGGCGTATTTCAGTTGTAATTTAAGTCTGTTGATCAGTTTTCGCTGCTCCCTTGGAGGGGATGAACTTAGACCACCCCGGGCGCCTGCCGGCACCAGCGGCGTCAGCGGCGGCCGCCTCTAGGAAGCGGCTGGGACAAGCGAGTGACAGCGACAGTGAAGATACTCATGCTTACTATCTCAGCAGTGAGGACTTCTGAGATGACGGTTTCCAACCTGTGCTGAGCCGCAAGGCGAAGAGGAGGAACATGAGGACATCCTCATACTCAACTATTCAAACTGTAAGTGAAGCGCCAAATTCAAACACTTATACTATCCTGTTTCTGGCTGCACTTCCTACCGTCAGCATGAAACGCCTTAAGAGACCGTCTGTGTCGAGGTCTCTGGAAACGCTCGTGCCAATTGAGATCACGGACATAAGAGTGAACGCCAGAAAGAATATACTGGCTGTGGACGTTTCGCACGCAAGTGCGTTGGGCGTTCTGCGCAGTGTAACTGACTTGGACGGCAACCAGGTGCGCTCTCATGTTCCCTTGGGATGGGATGTAGTAACCGGCGTGATCTACGACATAGATGTGGCTACTTCTAATAATGACTTACAATTTCTTGTCAAGTCAACAACTGATACTCCAATTGTTGATGTCACCCGGCTAGGCAAGTCTCGCTGTGTGAAGATTGGTTTAAGAGCACATCACTCCCCTATCATGTGAAGGTGGGGTAGTTCTGACATGCTGTGCGGCCTTTCATTCCAAAGCCTCTCCACTGCCGTAAATGCATGAAACTTGGACATGTGAGTAGCGTCTGCGAGAACTCGGTGGTATGCCACCACTGCGCCGAGCACCATGAAGCGGATAAGTGCGTCGCAACTGTCAAGAATTGCTCTAATTGCAATGGATCCCATGAAGCCACATCGAAGGACTGCCCACGGATTCAGAAGGAAATTGCCATCTTGAAGGAGATGGTGCGCGATCACTCATCTCATCGAGAAGCCACAGCTAAAGTCAGAAGGCGTCGTTCACGTCGACGTCGGTCTTCGAGGACGCCCGCTACCTCCTCGACATGTTTGCCAGATCCCTCATCAGTACCACCTCCTTTGCCTCCCAGACCACATGCTGTGAGAAAGGCTGTAAAGGACAAAGCCAGTGAGCATACCCTAACTGCGACAGAGTGGCCTGCACTTCAAAGGGAAGCAGCATCAAGCGAACTGAAGGAGTTTCATGACGGCCAGTCCGCGATCCCGGTTGGAGATCTTTCCAACCAAGACAGGCAAGTGACTGTAATCGTGCAATCATTAATTGCCACGATTCGCACGCTCTTGAGCAGCATACAATCTCCGTCTGCTAAGAGTGCACTGCAAATACTGGATGCGCTGAATCCAGTTCTTGCTAACTTTGTATAAGCACAATGGCTCAACTAAATCTCACCGTCCGCGCTGAAGTTAAAAGTGCGTCGATTTTTCAGTGGAATGCCAGAGGCATGAAGTCCCGTATCTCGGACTTTCGCCAATTTGTTCGGGCCAATAAATTCCCTAGACTTGTCATATGTGAACCTCACGTATTAACGCCTTATAGATTGTCCGGTTATGAAGCTTTTTGTTCAGCCGCTTGCGAAGAACGAAGCAAAGTAATTGTTTACATTCGCAACGACTCGACTTATCTTTCGCACCCAAATAAGTTCCAATGACGACAATCAGTACGTGTGTCTTCGTGTAAAGAGGAATGCAGTTTCCTTCTCGCTTATTGGTGGATATCTATCTCCGTCATCGCGATTTGACTGCGACAGATTAAAAGACATCCTAATGAGAACCGATGGGCCTTGGATCATCACCGGTGACTTCAACGCCCATCACATGCTTTGGGGGAGCACTAGGATGAATGCCAGGGACCGGAACATTGTTACATTCGCTTCCGATTACGACCTTTTCATCATTAACGATGGTACCTCCACATATCTGCCGGGTCTCACGTATGGCAGTTGCCTTGACCTGACATTGGTGTCACGGTGCTTCTCTCACAAAGTTAAGTGGTTTTGCGATATTGAGACTCATGGGAGTGATCACATGCCCACCTACGTGACGATCGATGGTATCATAAAAAATTTCTCTTCCGGTGTTGCAATTGGCACTGACTGGTCGATGTTTACATCGCGTGTTGTGAACGCTTGCCAAGAAGGCCTCGCATGCAGCCTGGAAAATACCATAGCGGAAGCTATGCAAGCGTCCAAATGTAAATTACCATTTTCGTTTAAAATAACACAGTTTGACATTGAACTGGAAAAATTACGAGCTATACGAAGGCGTGCTGAACGACGATACAGACTCACAAGATCAATTTACGATCTGAGGGAAGCAAGGCGGCTCCAGAAAAAGATTCAACGACGCATTTACAAATTGGAGAGCGAACGCTCGAAAGCATTCTGCAAATCTCTAGACCCTCATAAACCGCTGTCATATATCTGGAGAACAGTTCGTGGTCTTCGCTCCTCTCCGCAACAACGGCACCCTTTTAAAGCTTTGGCACTCCATCATGGAAAAACAGAACCCGAGGTGGCTGAAGAATTTTGCACGAGAGTTCCCTGGAATATTATGAACAAGGGAATCGACGCCGTGATCGTTCCTGAGACGCGATTACCAGAAATGGACATTCCATTCACCATGGAAGAACTGGAAGGTGCGTTAGTCGCTTCTAAGCGCATGTCATCGCCAGGTCCTGATGGTATTACTTACAGTGCGTTGGGAGACCTTGGACAAAAAGCCAGAAAATAACTTTTAACATGCTTCAACAACTCCTGGCTCAGCGGCAGTGTTCCCCGAGAATGGAAAATAAGTCGATTAATACCACTTTTGAAATCGGGGAAATCACCATTAGACTAGACAGCGTATCGCCCCTATTGCCCTCGCAAGCTGCTCGGAAAAGTGATGGAAAAGAATGGTTCTATTTCGTCTCGAGTGGTACTTGTAACGCTACACCAAATACCCTTCTTGCATGGCAGGCTTTCGTCGGGGCTGCTCCCTCCATTGACTGTGTCCTGACTTATCGACATTTGTTCAACAAGAAAAAAGTCGCAAGCGCATATCAGTGGCACTCTTTCTTGACGTGAAGGGTGCATATAATAATGTAGCTCACGATGCCATCCTCACTTCTCTCGCAGCGATGGGCATTGGTGGACGGATGTTTCAAGGGATAAAAGATTATATAACTGGCAGGGGTTTCTTTGTACAAACATATGAGGGTACAACTGCCCAACATTACACCTACTGCGGAGTACCTCAGGGAGTTGTTTTAAGCCCCACATTGTTCAGTGTGGCCCACATTGGTCTGGTGAAGGTTCTGCCAAAGTCGGTGTGCCTATCCATATACGCCGATGATATTTGCCTCTGGAGTGCTGCAGTTACTCGCCCTCAGGTGCGTGCACGAATACAGCGGGCAGCAACCCTCACAACAGCCTACCTTCAGAAACAAGGCCTAAATATATCAACTGTGAAGTACGCGTTGAAGGCGTTTACACGCAATCCAATGACGCCATACCCTGTTTACATCAATGGGCAGAGTGTCAAATATGCACGGACACATCGTTTGCTGGGCATAATAATCGACAGAAGTCTTTCGTGGAGCCCACATTGTGCGTACTTGAAGAAGAGACTGCTATCTATTGTGCATATCATGAAATTCTTGTGCAGGAAAGCATGGGGAACTTCTGTGGCCGCCATGCTACAGCTGTACAGGGCCCTATTTCTGGGTCTATTGCGCTACAGCTTGCCGGTAGTGACTAACACTTGCAAATCGAATACTCATTCATTGGAGAGTTTGCAGGGTCGGGCACTGCGTATCTGCCTAGGACTGCCCCGATGCGCTTCTACTTATGCCACAATCATGCTTGCCAAAGACCATCCGGTCAGGACATATATAGTTGTGGATTGCCTCGGAGCGCACATTCGACATGCTAGCCGTGTCCCCGACCACCACTTGGCCCTTCTACCTTCCGGAAGACCACGTGCTACGTTTTCAGACGTCATAGCCAAGCACCTAAACAGCATTCCATCAGGATATACGCCAGCTGCGAGAATGGCATGTCTTTTGTGGTGCCTCGACCAGCCGCAAGTACGTCTAGAAATTCCGGGAATCAAAAGGAAAAGCAATCACTCTAGAGTAGCATTGAAGCAACCAACACTGCTAATATTACATGAGTTGTACTTAGACCAAACGCAGATATACACTGAGGGGTCCGTCTCGTCCAGCAGATCATCAGGTGCCGCTGTCATTCCGGCTGCAGCAATGACAATCAAGTTTAAGTTGTCGCATATGACTACATCTACGGCATCAGAGCTTGCTGCTATAAGGGCTGCTTTACAATATCTCGTTCAAGAACGTCCAGGAAAATGTGTCATATTCTGTGATTCGAAGGCAGCGCTTCAGAGTTTGCAGTCTGCCATGCGTAGGAGGAGTCATAACCAACTGGTACAAGAAATAAGACATTGCCATCATGAAGCTCTAGCACAGAGGCATGATATTATATATCAATGGCTGCCTGGACATATCGGAAATTACCGGGAAATCAATTAGCCGATGATGCAGCCAGCTCAGCCCATGAAGAAACCCGTGTAGTCCCGATTCCTCTATCAAGGAATGATGCAGCAAGGACAATTTACCTGCTGGCTCGAGATCTCCACACGCACGTTCTGGTCGTCTACCAGCTTCCAAAGGTGTCAATTTTATGAACTGGATTCTTCGCTCAAGCTAAAGCTACCATCACAACTTTCCCGCTCCAATGCGACACTGTTATGCCGCCTTTGGTTGGTTGTTGCATTTACAAAGCTGTACTCCTTTCACATTGGTATGGCAGACACTCCTACATGTGAATACTGCGGAGCTGAAGAGACCATCGAACACATCCTGTGCAGCTGTGCTTGCTACGACACAAAGCGATGCCAGCTCCTGATGGTTTTGAATCGACTTGACCCCGGACCATTTTGTGTGCAGAATATACTAGGACCTTGGGCATCTGCCTCAGTTGCGCAGAAAGCTACTAAAGCACTGCTACTTTACCTAAAGTCAACAAACCTGAGCGACCGCCTGTAGACTGTGTGTCCTCCCCGAGTGTGCTCGGGATTGTTTGTACCTTCTCATCTTTCTGCAACCTCTTTTCTCCCCTTTATCCCTTCCCCAGTGCAGGGTAGCAAACCGGATGTGCGTCTGGTTAACCTCCCTGCCTTTCCTTGCATCTTTATCTCTCTCTCTCTCTCTCTCTACCTGTTCGTTCGTCTGCTAGTCTGTCTCTCTGTCCGTCCATGCGTCGGTCCGTGCGTCCATGTAGTGAACACTCAAAGTACCACCATCTCGAATATCTTGCGGCACATGGCCGCTTTACGCGTACGTCTAGCTGTCCGTCCGTCTGCGACTCTGTCTGTCCGCCCGTCCATGCGTCGGTCCGTGCGCCCATCTAGTGAACACTCAAAGTACAACCATTTCGCATACCCTGTGGAACATAGCCGCTTTACGCGTACGTATGTCCGTCCGTCTGCGACTCTGTCTGTCTGCCCGTCCATGCGTCCAATCACGTGTCCATCTAGAGAACACTCACGTTACTGCCATCTCGCATCTCGTATACCCTGTGGCGCATACCCGCTTTATGAGTCCGTATATCCGTCCGTCCTTCTGCTAGTCTGTCTGTCCGTTCATGCGTCCGTCCGTGTGTCCATCTAGTGAAACCTCCAAGTACCACCATCTCGAATATCTTGTGGCACATGGCCGCTTTACGCGTCCGTCCATCTGCTAGTTCGTCTGTCTGTCCATCCATGCGTCCATCCGAGAGTCCCTCTAGTGAACACTCCACGTACCACCTTCTCGGATACCATGCGGCACAAGGCTGCTTTACATGTCCGTCTACCTGTCCGTCCGTCTGCTAGTCTGTCTTTCTTTCGTCCATGCGTCCGTCCGTTCGTCCTTATAAAGAACACTCAAAGTACCGCCATCTCGCATACCCTGTGGCACATAGCCGCTTTACTCCTCCGTCTACCTGTCCGTGTGTGTGCTTGTCCATCTGCCTCTCCCTCCATGCCTCCGTCCTTGAGTCCATCTAGTGAACAATTTACGAACCACCATCTCGCATACCTTGTGGCACGTGGCCGCTTTACGCGTCCGTCTACCTGTCCTTTCATCTGCTGGCCTGTCTCTCTGTCCGTCCATGCGTCGGTCCATGCGTCAGTCTAGTGAACACTCAAAGTACCACCATCTCGCATACCCTGTGGCAGATAGCCGCTTTCCGCGTACGTCTAGCTGTCCGTCCGTCTGGTTGTCTGTCTGTCTGTCCGTCCATGCGTCCGATCGCGTGCCCATCTAGAGAGCACTCAAAGTACTGCCATCTCGCATCTAGTATACCCTGTGGCACATACCCACTTTACGCATCCTTCTATCTGTCTGTGCGTCTGCTAGTCCGTCTGTCCGTTCATGCGTCCGTCCGTGCGTCCATCTTGTGAAACCTCCAAGTACCACCACCTCGCACACCTTGTGGCACATGGCCACTTTACGCATCCGTCCACCTGTCCATCCATCTGCTAGTCTGTCTGTCTGTCTGTCCGTCCGTGCATCCGTCCATCTAGTGTATCTATCTGTCCGTCCATCTAGTGTACACTCCAAATACCACGGTATGTGCACACCAAGGGACGACGACGAGGTGATTCTCTCTCAGAACGCTTGTGCCCGTGTCTCGGTGTTTTCAATTTGATTTCCTGGAAATCCTGGGAGCTGCCGCTCCCTCCTTTGTGGTGATGCTTCAGGACACACCTGAGAATGTTCCAGGCGTGCAACCGTCATGCTGGACTTCGTCGTCCAGGAAGCGTAGCAACGCGTCGAGCGACACCGACAGTGAGGCAACCGATTTGTATTCGGATGGCTTTGAATCATCGGATGATGACTTCATGGTCGTCATGACGATCTACAAAACGAAGACTGCTGCGGACGGCATCGTCGGCAAGTGTTTCCACCGTTAAGACTGCACCACAGCGGTGGCCGACACCATGCTGTTTATTCCCGTAGACACTGCATCTAACTAGCGACTCCTCAACAGGCAAGTTCTTCTGTGCTCTCGAAGAAACCGCCCCGAATGAGATCAAAGACGTGAGGATCAATGCACGAAAGAATGTCCTTGCTGTAGACGTTATGCACCGTAGCGCACTGCACAGCCTTCGGCACATAACAGAAATCTGCAACGTGAAAGTTCGGCCAATAGTCGCTACAGGTTGTAATGGCACTGTAGGCGTCATTTATGATGTGTATCTTTCCATTCAGCTAATGACCTGCCAATACTAATAAAGCCAGCGACTGAAGGCACCCGCATCACGCACATTACCAGACTCGGCCACTCACGCTGCTGAGGCTGTGTTCGAGGGAGACAGCCTTCCCTCGTATGTTAAAGTTGGCCATGTTCGCCACTCAGTTGCGTCCTTACATACCGAAGCCACTGCAATGCTACAAGTGCTTCAAGATGGCACACGTAAAAGGTGTCTGTGAGAACAAAGTTGTGTGTTCGCGGTGCGCTGAGTCTCACTCAAAAGACGCCTGCAGTGCCACCATGCTACGATGTCCAAACTGCCATGGCGCTCATGAGGCCTCATCCAAAGATTGCCCACGGGTGCGTGACGAGCACGCGGTACTCAGGCGTATGGTGCGGGACAATTCAACGCACAGAGAAGCTGCCGCTACACTACGCCGACGACAGCGTCGTTGGCGAAGACCATCACGGAAAAACGCCTCTACCGATATAAGATGTCGTCCTCTATCAAGAGGCTGACCCACAAACACCCAGCTCACTGAAGACGGATACTGCCAAACAGAAGAAAGGGACAGCAGTCGTACCTTCCGAACAGTGGCCCTCTCTTTCACGAAGTCAACCTACTTCGGAGCTGCATCAAATCCCGCCGCCCTCGACGACCCCTCAAACCAGTGATGCGATGAATGAAGATCAAGTGAAACTTGCTGCAATCGCTGATGAGTACCATGCGTGTCCTACTGAGTAATATTGTCACGAGTTGTGAAACACGCAGCACTTGAGAGGAAGCACGCAGGAGTCAGGGCGGTGTCAGGCGAACTGTTTATTGGGCGAACTTGTGCCCAGCAAAACGGGCCAAACACAACTCATAGCAACAGCGGCGTGAACAGTCGTCGGCCGACGGAAAAAAAAAAAGACCCCCAGTGGCGCACTGCGCCGGCTTTTTATACACGCGTCGTAACGCGTTCCAAAGTGGCATACAAGATAAACGCGGCCTGCGTTGCGCTTAACAGAAAGTGATAGCGTCTTCCTTCGCAAACGAAAAGAACCGCACGTGTCAGTTTTTTATACACGCGTCGTAACGCGTTCCAGAGTGGCATACAAGATAAACGCGGCCTGCGTTGCGCTTAACAGAAAGTGATAGCGTCTTCCTTCGTAAACCAAAAGAACCGCACGTGTCACTACCCCCCTCTGAAAAAGCATCGTCCCGATGCTAAAGACAGAACATAAGAGAGTACATGCAATAAATTACATTAACAATGCGTCACAGCTAATCAGCGCGCGTAATAAGGTTTAAGTCGCACCACGTGTACGACTTCGGGTCGTGCACGGCGTCGTTGGGATGACGTTAAGCCATCGGGCACGACCTCATAGTCCAGTTCACCACGACGTCGGACTACCTTGTAGGGTCCAAAGTAGCGTCGCAGGAGCTTCTCAGACAATCCCCGTCGTCGTATCGGCGTCCAGACCCAGACAAGGTCACCTGGTTGGTATTCGGTGTGGTGTCGTCGAAGGTTGTAGTGGCGCCTGTCGACCGTCTGTTGGCTCTTGATACGCACGGGCTAGCTGTCGAGCTTCTTCAGCGCGATCCAGGTAGCTGGCGACGTCGAGGTCTTCTTCGTCGGTGCCGACCGGTAGCATGGCGTCAAGCGTCGTTGTTGGGCTCCGTCCGTAGACGAGCTTGTATGGAGCAAACTGCGTCGTTTCCTGCACGGCCGTGTTGTACGCGAAGGTTACATACGGGAGTATGGCGTCCCACGTCTTGTGCTCGACGTCCACGTACATGGCCAGCATGTCGGCGATGGTCTTATTTAGACGCTCGGTGAGGCCATTCGTCTGTGGGTGGTACGCGGTGGTTCGGCGGTGGCTTGTCTGACTGTACCTCAAGATCGCTTGCGTTAGGTCAGCCGTAAAGGCCGTACCTCTGTCGGTGATGAGGACCTCGGGGGCTCCGTGGCGGAGGACGATGTTCTCAATGAAGAACATGGCGACCTCGGCGGCAGTGCCCTTGGGCAAGGCCCTTGTTTCGGCATAGCGGGTGAGGTAGTCAGTCGCTACGACAATCCATTTGTTGCCAGAAGTTGACGTCGGGAACGGCCCCAGTAAGTCCATGCCGATTTGTTGGAATGGCCGTTGAGGTGGTTCGACGGGTTGCAGAAGTCCGGCTGGCCTAGTTGTCGGCGTCTTGCGTCGCTGACAGTCTCTGCATGTTTTTACGTAGTGGGCGACGTCGGCAGCGAGGCGAGGCCAATAGTACTTCTCTTGTATTCGTGACAGTGTGCGGGAAACACCAAGATGTCCGGCTGTCGGGTCGTCGTGTAATGCTTCCAGAACCTCTGGACGTAACGCTGAAGGTACCACGAGGAGGTGGTCGGCGCGGAGCGGCGAGAAGTTTTTCTTCAGGAGGACGTTGTTTCGCAGGAAAAACGAAGCCAGTCCTCGGCGGAATACTTTCGGCACGTCGGCGGTCTTGCCTTGCAGGTAGTCCATGAGGATCTTGAGCTCCGGGTCAGCTCGTTGGCGTTCCGCGTAGTCGTCGGTACTTATGGGTCCCAGGAAAGAGTCGTCGTCCTGGTCATCCTGGGGCGGCGGATCGACAGGGGCGCGAGACAAGCAGTCGGCGTCGGAGTGCTTTCGTCCGCTCTTGTAGACGACGGTGATGTCAAATTCTTGTAGTCTGAGACTCCACCGTGCGAGGCGCCCTGATGGATCCTTCAAGTTAGCTAGCCAACACAAGGCGTGGTGGTCACTCACGACTTTGAAAGGCCTGCCGTACAGGTAGGGGCGGAACTTTGATGTAGCCCAGATGATGGCAAGGCATTCCTTTTCTGTCGTGGAATAATTGGCTTCTGCCTTCGAAAGTGACCGGCTAGCGTAACTGATGACCCTTTCAAGTCCGTCGGTCCTCTGCACGATCACGGCGCCGAGCCCTGTGCTGCTTGCGTCCGTGTGAATTTCGGTGTCAGCTTCTTCGTCGAAGTGCGCCAGTATTGGCGGCGTTTGCAGGCGTCGCTTTAATTCTTGAAATGCCTCGACTTGCGGCGTTTCCCATTTGAAGTCGACGTCGGCCTTCGTGAGGTACGTCAGTGGCTCGGCGATCCGCGAAAAGTTCTTCACGAAGCGCCTGTAATAAGCGCAGAGGCCAAGAAATCGGCGTACTGCTTTCTTGTCGGTGGGTGCAGGAAAGTCGGCGATCGCAGCTGTTTTCTGTGGATCAGGGAGCACTCCCGACTTGCTGATAACGTGGCCAAGGAACAATAGTTCCTCGTAGGCGAAGCGGCACTTTTCTGGCTTCAGGGTAAGTCCCGAGGCTTTGATTACCCGAAGAACAGCTTCAAGGCGCCGGAGGTGCTCGTCGAAGTTGGAAGAAAATACGACTACGTCGTCCAAGTAGACGAGGCAAGTCTGCCACTTCAAGCCTGCGAGTACTGTGTCCATAACCCGTTGGAACGTCGCAGGCGCCGAGCAAAGACCAAAGGGCATGACCTTAAACTCGAATAGGCCGTCTGGTGTTATGAAGGCAGTCTTCTCTCGGTCTCTCTCGTCTACTTCGATTTGCCAGTAGCCGGTTTTGAGATCCATCGACGAAAAATACTTGGCGTTGTAGAGTCTGTCCAGAGCATCGTCTATCCGTGGGAGGGGATACACGTCTTTCTTCGTGATGTTGTTCAGGCGACGATAATCGACGCAAAAACGTAGGGTTCCGTCCTTCTTCTTCACCAACACCACGGGTGATGCCCACGGACTCGTAGACGGCTGAATGATGTCGTCACGCAGCATTTCGTCGACTTGTTGCTTGATGGCCTCGCGTTCCCGTGCAGAAACTCGGTAGGGGCTCTGACGGAGCGGACGGGCATATTCGTCGGTTATGACGCGATGTTTCGCGAGAGGGGTCTGACGAAGCCTCGACGACGACGAGAAGCAGTCCTTGTATTGGTGGAGTAAGGCTTTGAGCTCCTTTTGTTGCTGCCTGGAAAGGCTTTGATTGACGTCGAAGGCGGGCGCGGACACTGCTGTCGACGTTGCGGCTCCCTGAGAATCAGTGAGGGCGAAGGCATTGCTCGCTTCCACAAATTCGCTTAGATGTGCTACCGTCGTGCCCCTATTTAAGTGCCTATATTCGTTGCTGAAGTTCGTCACCATTACCTTGGCTTCGCCGTTATGAAGCTTGGCTATGCCTCTTGCGACGCACATCTGACGGTTTAGGAGCAGGTGCTGGTCGCCTTCGATGACACCTTGTAAGTTGGTAGACGCTTTGGTGCCGACGGAAATGATGACGCTCGACAGTGGCGGGATGGTTACCTGCTCTTCTGTCACATTCAAGGCATTGTGAGCGACGTTGCAGTCTGACGCCGTTGCATTATCCGTGGACAGCGTGATTGACCTGGATCTTAGGTCGATTACTGCGCCTTGCTGGTCCAGGAAATCCATGCCTAAAATGACGTCTCGCGAGCATTGCTGCAGGACCACAAAATTCACAGAATACGTCTGGCTGTGAATCGTGACTCTTGCCGTGCAGGTTCCAGTCGGTGTTATAAGGTGGCCCCCTGCTGTTCGGATATCCGGTCCTTCCCATGCAGTCTTTACCTTCTTGTCCTTGTCGGGGAGCGGCAGGTATTCGGGCGGTAGTCCTTGTTGTCTTCGGCTCACCCGAACGACAGGGTCGGCGTCGTCCTCTTGCCGGCTTGGGCTTGGCTCACGGCTGGACGGGGGCGTACGGTACATGGACCGAGAAGCACCTCCCAGATGTCACGAGGTTGTGAAACACGCAGCACTTGAGAGGAAGCACGCAGGAGTCAGGGCGGTGTCAGGCGAACTGTTTATTGGGCGAACTTGCCCAGCAAAACGGGGCCAAACACAACTCATAGCAACAGCGGCGTGAACAGTCGTCGGCCGACGGAAAAAAAAGAAAAAGACCCCAGTGGCGCCTGCGCGGCTTTTTATACACGCGTCGTAACGCGTTCCAAAGTGGCATACAAGATAAACGCGGCCTGCGTTGCGCTTAACAGAAAGTGATAGCGTCTTCCTTCGCAACGAAAAGAACCGCACGTGTCAGTTTTTTATACACGCGTCGTAACGCGTTCCAGAGTGGCATACAAGATAAACGCGGCCTGCGTTGCGCTTAACAGAAAGCGATAGCGTCTTCCTTCGTAAACCAAAAGAACCGCACGTGTCAATATGAAGACTTCGGCTGCACAGACCGCACTGCATGTGCTGGACACCATGAGTCTGGTGCTTGCAGCTCTAAGATAAAACCATGGCCAGCGAGGTGCCTTCGTTTCGAGCGGAAGTCAAGAATGCATCCGTCTTTCAGTGGAACGCCAGAACACTGAAGTCACGCATGTCTGACTTTAGACAGTTTGTATTTGTGAACCCTTCCCCATTATCGTGATTTGTGAACCCAACCTGTGTGCTTCAATCAAGCTGTCAGATAATGAGTGCTTTATGTCCTCCACTCACAGAGACTGCAGCAAAGTTATTGTATTCATGCGCCATGACCTCACTTACGTTCACCACAGAGTCTCGCCTGATGAAAGGAATCAGTATGTGTGCCTTACTGTGAAGAAGGATAAGGTTGCTTTCAAGATATCGGAGCTTACTTATTTCCATCAAGCCGCCTTGACTGCGAGCGCTTACGCGGTATTCTGACATCGACTCCAAGGCCATGGGTGATCACTGGCGACTTCAATGCCCACCATTTCCTATGGGGAAGCTCCAGGGACAACTCTAGAGGAAGAAAATTAGTGTCCTTAGCCTCGGTACGAACTCTGCGTTCGTAACGATGGAAGCCCTACATATATACGCGGATCAGCCTATTGCAGCTGCCTGGACCTTACATTGGTTTCTCGCTCCCTTACCAGGAAAGTGCACTGGTTTTCGGATCTGGAAACGCGGGCAGCGACCTTATACCAACTTACCTGAGTATAGAAGGTTTCACCAGCTCCAAGTCCTCAAGAGGCCTCAAGTACACCGATTGGCCGAAATTCAAAATGTTAATGGAAGACTGCTTAACCGACGGCTCATCATATAACCTACAGGACTCGATGAAGGATGTCCTGCGAATACCACGTATACACATTTGACTAGTCACAAGCGCACCAATTTCGACATCGAGCTTGAGAAACTTCGCGCAATACGCCGTCGTGCAGAACGAAGGTACCGACGGACAAAGTGCATGGATGATTTGAGGCTGGCTAGACGCATTCAAAAGAAATGCAGCGGCACATGATAAACTGGCTAGGCGACGTTAGACATCCTTTTGCGAGTCGTTGGATCCACGAAAGCCCCTATCACTGATATGGCGAACTGTCCGGGGTCTTAGCACAACCTTGGGTCAGCGACACCCGTTTACATCTCTGGCACTTCACCTTCGATGCAGAGAGATTGACGTCGCAGAATCTTTCTGTAGAAGAATTGCCGGTGATTCCAATTTTACAGTATCAAGAACGGGAACATTTGACAACGCACCGCCCTCACGTGATCCCCGTATGGATGCCAGTTTTCTATGGATGAGCTAGAGGCGGCACTGGCTCTGTGCAGACGTTCTTCAGCACCCGTCCTGACGGCATTACCTATCATGCCCTTTGTAATCTTGGAGACGAAGCTCGGAAGGCACTCTTACGTCTATACAACGACTCCTGGCAGACTGGTACGGTTCCCCAGGCATGGAAGTCAAGTCACCTCATTCCACTTCTAAAGGCTGGTAAATCTCCTTTGAATATTGCCTCATACCGTCCCATCGCATTTGCCAGTTGTGTGGGAAAACGATGGAGCGAATGATTCTAACACGAATGGAGTGGTATTTAGAGCACTACGAAATCTATCCAGTATCCATGACCGGATTCAGGCGCGGCCATTCGTCAATCGACAACGTTGTTGATCTGGTGACATATGTTCAACACCAAAAGCCTGTAAGAGACTGTGCGCCGCCCTGTTTCTAGACGTTAAGGGGGCTTACGACAATGTCACCCATGAAGCCATCCTTATTGCTTTGGAAACAGTAGGTCTTGGTGGCAAGATATATATGTGGGTGTACAGCTTGCAGCTGAGATCATTTTACGTGATGACAGCGAATGGCCCAACACCTGTTTATTATAGCAGCCGAGTAGTTCCTCAGGAGGAGTGCTAAGCCCTACCCTTTTCAACCTAACCCTCATTGGTCTAGTCGAGCAGCTACCTAGCACTGTAGAACTTTCTGTCTATGCTGATGACATCTGCATTTGGACATCAGGTGTGACAAGGCCTCAGCTTCGCGCCCGCCTTCAGAAGGCTGCTACAGTGACGTCATGCTATCTTCGTAAACAAGACCTCGAGGTGTCCTGCGGAAAATGTGCAGTGGTAGCGTTCAGCGGAAACCAATGTCTGCTTACAGTATATCGATTAATGAAGAATACATATGTTCAGCAGAAGCCACAAGTTCTTGGGAGTCATAATAGATAGAAACCTGTCGTGGACTCCACACATAAACTATGTGAAGAAGCGGCTGATCGCAACATGCCACATGTTCAAATTCCTTGCAGGAAAGAATTGGGGAGTGCCCATACCATCCATGCTACAATTTACAGAGTGCTGTTTATCGGATTCTTACGGTACAGCTTACCTGCAATATCTAACACCGGCAAGACCAACCTGCGCGCAGTTCAGAGCATTCAAGCCCAAGCACTTAAGATATGCCTTGGAGTACCCGCAGTGCTTCAACGGCTGAAACCATTGCCATCGCTCAAGATCACTCGATAAATACGCATATTATTACCAAGGCAATGCGCATGCACCTCAGGCATTATGCCAGGACCCCTTCTCCCCACCTGGCGAGCCTAGCTGCTGAAAGGCCCCGCACAACATACGGCACTATTGTCTCCAAGCATCGTTCATCGTTTGCTGAGACATACGCACCTGCATCAAAGCCACTGCTTCCTCCTTAGAGCTTGAGCCGGCCGCGAGTACACTTAATGATTCCGGGAATGAGGAGAAAATCGAACTTACCGACACAAGCCCTGAAACAACTGAGTCTATTCTTACTGGAAGAAAACTACAGTAACCACGTGCACATTTACACAGATGGCTCTACTACGCCGCCTAGTTCAGGTGGAGCAGTGGTTATACCATGACAAGGGGTAACTCGGTGTTTTAAGACTTCCCATGTGACAACTTCAACGACGGTAGAACTCGAGGCTCTGCGCAATGCACTGGAACACATCAATTCCGAAGAAAGACCGGGTAAATGGGCTGTGTTTTCTGACTCAAAACCAGCGTTACAGTGCCTGATATCAGTTCTCCGACGCGGATGCCATGACCGGAGACCTACGAAACCGTGAAACTTCACCACCTGTTAATACAAAAAGGCCATGACATCGTCTTTCAGTGGTTACCTGGGCATAGTGGTATAGGCGGGAATGATTCTGCAGATCATGCTGCTCGCACGTCACATTAAAAAGCGAACAGCGTTCCGATACCGCTTTCAAGAGCGGATGCGGCGAGGCAGATTCGTCAACTGGCCCGCAGTCCACACTGACTGATGGAACACACCAAGCATACGACGTACACGACGCACGAGCTTGACCCTTCACTACAACTCCGGCCTCCACCCGGCCTACATCGACGTGAAGCTTCGCTTCTCTATCGCTTTTGGCTGGGAGTTGCTTTCACGAAAGCTTATGCCACGTTAAAGAATTACTGACAGTGCGGCTTGCGATGTTTGCGGCACCAACGAAAATATCGACCACCTGCTGTGTCAATGTCCTCGATTCGCCTCAGATAGAAAAGTACTTGCCAACGCAATGCGGCGACTGGATGATCGGCCTCTTTTGTGCAGGTGCTAATACAGCAACGTACACAGGACTCGACAGCTCACAAGGCAGTGAAAGCCCTGCTGTGTTTCCTAAGAAAGAGAGGCTTGTGTGAACGCCTCTGAAATGCGGTAGAGTTCTACACGCTGCAGTGAAATTACTGTCAGTCTCTCTCCACCCCTTTTTTCCGTCCCCTCCCTCTTTCTGTTTCTTGTCCCCTTCCTTAATCCCCCAGTAGGGTAGCCAACCGGATGTCTTTCTGGTTAACCTCCCTGCCTTCTCCCTTTTTGTTGCTTGCTCCTCCAAATACCACCATCTCGCATACCCTGTGGCACATACCCGCCTTTCGCGTACGTCTATCTGTCTGTCCTTCTGCTAGTCTTTCTTTCGTCCATGCGTCCGTATGTGCGTCCATCTAGCGAACACTCAAAATACCGCCATCTCGCCTCTCGTATACCCAGTGGCCCATACCCACTTTACGCATCCGTCTATCCTCCGTCCGTCTTCTAGTCTGTCTGTCTGTTCATGCGTCCGTCCGTGCATCCATCTGGTGAAACCACCAAGTACCACCATCTCGCATACCTGGTGGCATGTGGCCGCTTTACGTGTCCGTCCACCTGTCCGTCCGTCTGCTAGTCCGTCTGTCTGTGCGTCCATGCGTCCGCCCAAGAGTCCCTTTAGTGAACACTCCACGTACCACCTTCTCGGATACCATGCGGCACATGGCCACTTTACTTCTCTGTCTACCTGTCCGTCGGTCTACTAGTCTGTCTTTCTTTCCGACCATGCGTCCGTCCATGCGTCCATATAAAGAACACTCAAAGTACCGCTATCTCGCATACCCTGTGGCACATAACCGCTTTACGCATCTGTCTACTTGTCCGTCCGTGTGCTTGTCCATCTGTCTCTCTCTCCATGCCTCCATCCTTGAGTCCGTCTAGTGAACACTCAAAGTACCACCATCTCGCATACCCTGTGGCACATTGCCGCTTTTCGCGTACATCTAGCGGTCCGTCCGTCTGCTAGTTGTCTGTCTGTCCGTCAATGCGTCCGTTCGCGTGTCCATCTAGAGAACACTCAAAGTACTGCCATCTCGCATCTCGTATACCCTGTGCCACATACCCACTTTACGCATCCGTCTATCCGTCCGTCCGTCTGCTATTCTGTTAGTTCATGCGCCCGTCCACGCGTCCAACTAGTGAAACCTCCAAGTACCACCACCTCGCATACCTTGTGGCACATGGCCGCTTTACGCGTCCGTCCACCTGTCCGTCCGTCTGCTAGTCTGTCTGTCTGTCCATCCATGCGTCCGTCCAAGAGTTTTCTAGTGAACACTCCACGTACCACCTTTTCGCATAACCTGTCGCATTAAGCCGCTTTCCGCGTACGTCTAGCTGTCCGTCCGTCTGCTTGTGTGTCTTTCTTTCCGTCCAAACGCCCATCCGTGCGTCCATCTAGGGAACACTCAAAGTACCACCATCTCGCAAACCCTGTGGAACATAGCCACTTTCCGCGTACGTTTAGCTGTCCGTCCGTCTGCTAATCTGTATGGCTGTCCGTCCGTGCGTGCAATCGCGTGTCCATGTAGAGAACACTCAAGGTACTGCCATCTCGCATCTCGTATACCCATAGGCACACACCAATTTTACACATCCGTCTATCCGTCGTCCGTCTGCCAGTCTGTGCGTTCATGCGTCCGTCTGCTGAGAGTCCTTCTAGCGAACACACCACGTACCATCTTCTCGCATACCCTGCGGCACATGGCCGCTTTGCACGTCCCTCTACCTGTCCGCCGTCTGCTAGCCTGTCTTTCTTTCCGCCTATGCATCCGTCCGAGCGTCATATAGAGAGCACTCAATGTACCGCCATATCACGTACCCTGTGGCACATACCCGCTTTTCGCGTACGTCTAGCTGTCCGTCCGTCTGCTAGTCTGTCTTTCTTTCCATCCATGCGTCCCTATGTGCGTTCATCTAGCGAACACTCAATGTACCGCCATCTCACGTCTCGTATACCCTGTGGCACATAAGCGCTTTACGCGTCCGTCTACCTGTCCGGCCGTCTGCTAGTTTGACTGTATGTCCGTCCAAGCATCCGTCCGTGTGTCTATCTAGGGTACACTCCAAATACCACTATCTCGTATAACCTGGTGCACATAAGCGCTTTACACGTCCGTCTATACGTCTGTCCATCTGCTAGTGGTCTGTCTGTCGTCCATGCGTCCGTTCGTGTGTCCATCTAGAGAACACTCAAAGTAGTGCCATCTCGCATCTCGCATACCCTATGGCACATACCAGTTTACGCATCCGTCTATCCGTCCG